>CM075470.1:34132500-34320000 GCA_037950665.1 Hypophthalmichthys nobilis | reverse complement strand
AAAGAAAAACTGGAGGTGCATCCCAACTTGCGAACTTATGTCTCATCGACTATAGTCTATGCCATTTTTTTTTTTTTAATTTTTTTTTTTTTTTTTAAAAGTTTAAATAGTCTGAGTAGTGTGTTCACACTGACAAATCCAAAAAGAAAAAGTGCACTTCAAATACCCGTATGATGCACTTAATTAACTGGAAAAATCAAAGTTTGGAATGTTGGACACTTCATGCAGTAAACTGTCACAGACTCGCAACTATCTTTTCTTCGTAAAGGGAGGGGCTATCAGACTCCAATGTTAAATGACAAATTAATCGTATTAAAATTCATAAACTATACCAGGGGTGTCCAATCCTGCTCCTGAAGGGCGACTGTCCTGCAGAGTTTAAGTGTACCTTTTGAAAGGGTACCACTGTAACACACTTGGCAAGGATGAACAGAAGAAGAGATTAGCTATAGTCCTTTAATCAAATGAAACACAATTATCCAGAAATCACAGAAGTAAACAAAGGCAGCGTAACAGCTTGTATAAATAAACACAATACCAGACGAGGAACAGAACCAAACTCAGGACTTAAATAGTAAGGAGATAACAATGAAATAAATAAGACACTGTTGATAATTATAAGCAACCATAGAAACAAAAAGGCACATAATCAGAAACCAAGTAAACCAAAACCAAGCAGAGCAAGGAAACAGGAACTAAAGGGAAAAAAAAACAAGAACATCAAAATAAGAGTCCATAACTGTGACAACTACCCCAGTGACAGCTTTTCTTCCTAAGAGTGTATAGTGCATCATTTGGGACACAACTTGGATATCCAATTGTCATGCTCAGCATCAATCTGTGTAGCACTGTAAAACCTCTCACTCAGGTCAATTCACCTCCTTCAAATGTTTCAGTTTGGTGCAGCGTGTAATCATTAATCGCTTTTCATAATCTGCAGGATACAGAAGGAAGTGATTTGATTGCACACATGCTAAGCTTCTGACAGGGCCAGCCACAACAGATACTGGCAGACATTGATATGTGAGGATAATATAGTGGCGTGTTGGGATCTGGGATGTTTCTGAGGAGGAGAGAGGCGTTAACGGTGATGATGAGGGTGGCATTGTTCTGAAAATCTGGCAGCTCTTCCCAAGCCTGTGTGTATGAAAAGGGAATTAGGGGAGTGTGTGTCTGTGTGTGTATGTAATCATCACTGGGTCACAGTGGAGTGACCTACCAGCTGAGTCCATTGCTGCTCCACTGCTCACAAGGTAACAAATGGCCCCAAATACACAAACACATGCGTACACACACAGAGAGAAATAAAGTGGGTTAACATTTGCTCAATTTCACAAGTCAACTCTGAAAGCTAAAACTACAAACAATTACACTCGACTGCACACAAAAGAAACGGAGTGATCTTGTTATCCCAAGGTCTTAGGACTCCAGAAAATGGTCAATGTGTTTCTGTTTATTACATATGGCTGCTTTGATTTATTCAACACAGGCATGTATTAGACATACAAATAAAGGAATATCGAGGGAAAAAAAATCAGTTATCTCTTAAATTTGATATTGAATGTTGCCGTATTATATATATATATATATATATGTATATAATGTACCACACACACTTCCACACACTTAGTCTGAAGTGTATACATAAGGACAGTTCTTATGTGGTCTATGTCATATCACTAACTGCATGCTGAGTATAAGTGCTGAAGTATAAACTGTACTGACCTCAGTGTGTTGGCATGCTGTGCCACTCAATATTGCTGATTACACACACATACACGTGGAAGGCCATAATGCTATTCAGTCTAGACCTGATAACAGACTCACACTACTGTTTGCCATTAGCCTGTTATGGCAAATAATAATCAGGGGAAAAATAACTAGCTTGCCTTTTTTTTTCATAAAAGCCAAGAGGCTAGTTTCGGTAAGCTATAAGGCATGCAACCTTTAAAAACCGACTTGGCTTTATATTTGAGGACGCATCAATATGTAGACTCTGTGAGCTATTCTTCCCGCAGGGTTATCAGTGCCTCTGGGTGGATAGGGGCCTCTGTGTTAGTACAGCTGCTTCTCCTGCAGCTACATACAAACCTGCTACAGCAGCTGGAGCAAAAAAAAAAAGAGAGAGAAAGAGAGAGAGAGAGAGCTGGCAATCTTGAATGGACTGCATAAAAATCACACATTTAGATTTTTACTGGATTACTCAAACAGCTTCTTTGTATTAGATGTAAATTCACTTTGTAGGTCTGATTTGAAGCATCTCTCTTTTTCTATCACTCTCTTTTTCGATTTGTGGCTGAAGGAAGATGTCCTTATTATGAGTGTATGCTGCATCCAGCAGCTCAGTATGCTACTTGGGGCACCCTGTAATCTTTCTATAGACATTAGACACAACTTGCTTCAGGCAAACATCATCTATACGAAAAAATCCTTCCCACTGGCTGCCTTCAACTTGCGATCGATACAGTGCAACCATATTTTTCTTATGTACTTCGTGTACATAATAAACTGGCATTATATGGCCTAAAAAATACGCAGATCAAATAATTTGGAAATTGTTTGCTGCGCCACTTAATCAAGTGTACAACAAGAATGTTAGTTAGTAGTTCATTGAGAGTTTTAGTATAGTCCAAGTGGTTTATTACTGACCCCTCAATGAAATGTCTCATAGCAAGTGACTGTAACTATGGATCAATAATTACGTTATGTTGTTTATTGTAACTTACTGAATTAATTTTGAAACCAGAAGTCGTTGACATGTGCCACCACATGAATCGTTAGGCATAAGAGACCAGACTGTTTACAGTCATTACTATTAACATACAGTTGGAATGGCATCTACTGTCTTCATTGGAACAGTAATTTGCATTTGTGCAGATGACAGTTTTATAGCAAAGAGAACTGAATTTATCTGTCAACATAACACAAACAGAATCTGAGAGTTCCTAGATGGTGATTGTGCCCTTGAACACAAGCGCACACTTTATTTCAGTCTTGCTCCTGTGAGTCTTTCTGTCACTTCTCCATAAACTGTCAGCAGCGAAGCTAGCCCCAACTTGTATTTTAATTCAGGCCTGAAGTTACTTATTTCAGTATTGATCAGCTGTAATGCTGAATCAATGCTCATCTTGTTACCTGGACTATACCCGTGTAACACACTGATATCCCCGGCCACAGGAACTCATTCCCTTTGCAAAGTGACTTTACCATAAAATCAATGGCTGCTTTGTTACTGATACAGGAGACAACCATGCAGAAAAAGGCTGGCAGCAGTGCCGAAAACATGCATGTGGCTAATATTCAAATCACTCTTGTGAAGATGGTCCAAAGACACTGCACCGTTTTCTGTGCTTTGTTTTCCAGAAACATAAAATTATTGTTGATTTTACTATTTAATTTATTCATAATAACCACAATAATAATACAATTATTATAGTATTAATATAAATAAATGTTCAATTATTATTATTATTGTCAGGTAAAACTATTGAATGACCTACAAAAGTACAAAAAATGGAAACCTTTTCTTGTCACATGGTTATTCTATACAAATTTACGCTTAAAAGCTACTGAGAAAAAAAAAATGGTCTTGTAGGTGCGTGCACTCTCTGCTGAGAGGGCAGATGTTGGCAAATAGCGATAAATGAAAGTGAGCCTGCTATGCTGATAGAACTCGAAGCCTGCGCTAGTCCGCCATCAAAATATTTACCAAAGCAGCGCGCGAAGACTGGGCAGCGCGTGCTCTGACCTTCTCAATCAATTACTGCGCGTGGCCGCCGCTGGCTGAGCAATTTACCAAATCCAAATTCCCACTTTATGACCGCGCTGCTCCGAATATACGCCTGCCCCGTATCACAGCCGATGAAACAATAGAGAATAAGTCCCTCCAGATTTCCGCAACCTCAGCACACAGACTTCAGCAGTCACTTAATAGACTGGAGTTTCTCGTCGAAGCGTTGATGCTGAGGAAAATGGTTTTTCTTCCCTTTTCGTCTGTGCTTTGCTTGAATTGCCATAGGCTGCACAGAGTATACTATTAGATATCCTACGATTAACATTTATAGGATAGGTAGGATAGATAGATGATGTTTTTTTTTCGTTCTATTTAGGCCCCTTGTTATTGTAAAAACCAGAGGTCTAAATCCGCCCGTGTTTGTGTAACGGAGGCGTAAAGGTTAAGAAAATCCCTCCAGTGTACAAACGCCAGAATGTGTAATCTAAACCACCTGTAGATGTTCAATATGGGACGAGGTCGGCTCTTTGTCCTCTGGTTAATGAAGGGTTAAAACAGAAGTCGCCGTTTGAATTTGGTGTTTGATACAATTTGTTAAAGCATTTTAATAAGTTGCAGTCCATTGACTACTCTTAATTTGCTCCAAATTGCTGTGTGTGCCCAGGGAACAGTTCAAAACTCGTCACTTTCTCATTCAGTGCAAGTTATCTCTTTAATAGACACGATTGATTGGAGAAACCTAATTAAAATAACATTAGTCAAATTATGCTAACAGTAAAAATTAAACTTTAAACATATTCAGGAAGTACACTTGTTCCTGAGTTCATTTTTGAAAGCATTTATTGGATTAAATTGCCTCAGCCATTTCATACATCGACATAAATGTGTTTCTTTTGATTTTTAAGACATAGGCCTATACACACAGATATATGGTTTATACAAGTAAATTAAAACTTTTCCCTACACACATATTATTAGTATTTCATGTATTAAAACTAACTACAGCTAAATCAGTTTTAACGATGTCGTGCAAACTAAAACGTGTAGGGAGAAGTAGTAGAAAGCTGTTATAAAAATCGTGGATGGACTGTGATGCAATTATCTGGAACAACTCCATATAAAACATAGGCTATTATATAGAAATTTCGTTTTTTTTTTTTTTTTTTTTTTTTTTTAGACCAACAAATCCAGGATAGTGATTGTGTGATTCTGTATAATGAAGACAAAGCAGCTAAATCACTCTAACCCGTTTTCCTGATGTAACCAAAACTTAGAGGCAAAATTCAAACTCTTTACAGAACCTGCTATCTGATTGCATCTCGACACTACTGAAAACTAACCAAATAAAATTGTATGTGCCAGAGTGTTAAAGAAAATGTGATTTAGGCCAGTCACTCTCGCACACATATTTCTCATTCCTCCCCCTGTCGAATACACACCATCCACATCAAAGGTCATTAAGTGTGTTTTCTTTTTAAATCCTTAAATCTGTCACCTCAATTAACAGTTCGGATCAGAAAAGCCCCTTTAAAAGACCATGTGCGATGGGTATGTGTTACTTGTTTTCTGTCGCCTTGGCATTATAGAGCTGATTCAGAGGTGTAATTTGAAGAGCCCCTGTTTGAAGTCTTTGATCAGCGCTGTCGCAGGCATCTTGTGTATTGCATAAGGAAACGCTTTTGAGCGCAACGTCTCTGCTTGTTTATTTGGATGCGTGTTGGAGAATGCGAAATGGTGTCATCTGCATAATTGCTAGTAAAGGAGTCACAGAAACCATCCCTCAAGTCACACATCCAAGACTGCCCTATTTATACACGCTGGTATTAGTGCGGTGCTTTGAAATGTTGGCCTGCGTTTAATGGAGTCATTATGTAGAACTAAAAAAAAAAAAAGAAAAGAATAAAAGAAAGAAATTAATAAATACGCAGGTATACATATTAGCATATGCATATTAATAATACTGATGTAACTGTTTGGTGTGGGTTTTATTGTTATAATTATTATTATTATAAAAATATGAACTATAATAATAATAAAAGCTTAAGCCTTTTATTTAAATTGTTACAAGGGCTTCCAAAAGGGTGGGAGAAGAAGGCAGGAAGAAAACACCATCCTAATGCTTTTATGGCTGTGCCAGTTTCCTGGGTCAGTGTGAAAGTGTTAAGTTAGTGCATGTGTATTTGATTGGGCCAATAAATCAGAGGCAAACCTTGAGGCCCTGACAGGTCCCGGGATGAGACACGTGTCTATCCGAACTCAGAGCGCTGCAGGGCGGACTCCAGCACGCAAACTTATCCTTTCCCCCGTGCTTCCTATATTTCACTAAATACAGCGGTTTGAAAACAGCACGTTTACATCAGAATAATTGCAAATATTTGTAGGCAAATTCGACTTGAAATATGACTCAAAAGAAAACAAGACTGCTTGAAACCTAGAGGGTTAGCTGTGTTTTGCATTGTCCCAGATGGCGCAGTGCTGTGGGGTCAGCCGGGTGGGCTAAAAGCTCTTGTTAGCTCTGCAGGTCCGTGTGCGGTATTGACGGTTATGTAGTTATTACCATGCGCTCTGAATGGCATCAGAATGCTGTTCTAATTAATAACCCCCGTAATCCTGCATTGTTAGACGTCAAAACAGCAGGCACGTGTTAAAGAGACCATGGAAATCCGGGAGTCTTTAAGCAAAGAGCCAATACAAATGACATTTCAGATATTAGGATGTCATAACAATAACTATCTCTTTAAAAGCAGATGGAAGGTTTAGGAGGAACATTGCGTTCTTGGAAACCACATCATAGTAAATCCAAGCCGAAGTTGATTCACCCTAATCTTTCATTACTGAATTGAGATTTAGTCATATATTCAAATAAACGAAACTCGTTAAAGCACTAATCGGTGCCGTTGTTTGGAATACGATTAGCAGACATATGATGACACTAGACTAGAAGCGTAATACGATTATGGATGTTTCCTGCATATTTTCATATATTGATTCAAGGAATTTCAATCGTGATCATCGTCCTTTGTTTTAATCTGTATTATTTACAGAAGGGTGCGGATTATATCAGATATTTTCAGTGGATATCTGTAGAGTAATCCTGTAGGTTAATCGCCCAAAATATGTTTTTTAAGAACAGAAGCTTTTACACATGAATGCAATTGAAACATTTGCGATTATATTTTAATACGTCAAAAAAGATTGAAGACTGACAGCTTGATATACCTTAGTAGTAGTAATTTTACATAGTTCAAATTAAAATGCACCACACTAAATTGTAATTCGCTGAAACCCATAACAGCGCATATAGTCACATTAAGAAATTATGCTATGTTCAATTTTTCCGTTTCTTGTCAACTTACTCTGCAGGTGACCGGTAAAACGCCAATGTTTTGATGTTTCACACTAAAGGCGTCAGAGGACCTCGATTGGCTTGTTCCGTGTTAGATGAACTAAAAACGCTCTTCACATAACATTTCCTTTAGTAGCCTACTTTGTAAGAGCTAACAAAAAATTCTGGCTATTTTGTCCGATTTAAACTTTCAAGTTCTTCGTTTCACGTGGAAGAGACGCGAGTAAAATAAAGACACAAAAGATATGCGGGAAGTTAATGACTCAACAAGAATAAAATATTTACCATTTTGTGGATAATAAAATTTTTTGAGAAGTAACACAAGAAATTGGAAGGGCTGAAGCGGCGAACAAACAACAAATGAAATGATTGGCGAGCCATAAAATGAGATTTGAAACTCATTCAAATAAGAGATGGCGACGTCAGAGGACTTATCCAGACGGAGAGCAGGAGCGGAGAGAGAGAGAGGGAGGGAGAGAGAGGCTCTGTAAGTGGGGGTGAGACTTGAGAAATAGGAGGAGCTTCTGAACGACTAAAAATGTCAATCACAAAAAGGAGTTCCAATAATCTAAAGCAATCTGTAAGGACCTGACCTTAGTCCATTCAGATCAATAGGGAAGTAAGGGAGGAAAGCGCAATCGGATCGTTTACACTGGCTCTTTCGGAGGAAATATAGACTTCCCTGACACTTTGTACTCACTGTAAAGTGGATATCGTGGTGCGCACCAAGAGGGCGATTCGCCGCTTTTTGTGACTTCAGTAGACTTTCTCCACAACAATGTCTTTCCCACAGCTGGGATATCAGTACATCCGACCCATATACCCGCAGGACAGGCAGGGGATAGGCAGTGCCCGAGCCGGGACAGACCTGAGCCCGTCCGGAGCGCTCTCTAATGTTCTCTCCACTATGTACGGATCACCTTTCGCTGCCGCACAAAGCTATGGAGCTTTTCTTCCTTATTCAAATGATCTGTCTATTTTCAACCAGCTGGTGAGTAATCATTTTATTTTCTTGCGCTGTTTGTTCTTTCTCTCTCAAACTCAAATGTAGTAAACTTTATTAAAAAAAAAAAAAAAAATTACTGAATGTTACTGAATGTTACTAATCATTACTGAATGTTAGTTTTGCAAGACGGTGGTGGACTTTGTTGTTTACCCCGTTTGGTAAATACAAAAAAATAACTGAAAATGTAATTAATTAATTGATAGCCGTATAAAACAAAAAAATAAGTGTAGAGATTTTAATAGCTTAAATCACAATAAATTGAATAGCAAAATAATCGACAATTGTACCACGACTTCAGGATGAAAACAAATATGTAAAGCTTATACAAATACATAATAAATATAAATATATGTAGCTGCAAAATCTTGTCAATTTATTTAGAATAATTTATATAAGTAGGCTATATGCAAAGTAGCTTAGCCGATTTAATACAGTCAATTAGGTCTATATTTAAAAAAAAAAAAAAAAAAAAAAAAATCTCAATCCTTGCTTTTGTAGCTAATTGCTCGCATAGACTGAAAATCATTTACGCAGTTAATATATTCAGCAACAATACATCAGGGAACTGCAACTGAGTACAAGAAAACGTAGTATGTGCCAGGCCAAGAATAATGATAGTGAATCACATTAATGTTGGATCCGTGTTCTGTATTTTTAAGGGGGCACAGTACGAACTGAAGGACAGTCCGGGCGTCCAGCATCCTGGATTTGCTCACCATCATCCTGCTTTTTACCCATATGGTCAGTACCAGTTCGGAGACCCTTCCAGACCCAAAAATGCCACCAGGGAGAGCACCAGCACACTCAAGGCCTGGTTAAGCGAGCACCGGAAAAACCCGTACCCCACCAAAGGCGAGAAGATCATGCTGGCCATCATCACTAAAATGACCCTCACTCAAGTGTCCACCTGGTTCGCCAACGCCAGAAGGAGGCTAAAGAAGGAGAACAAGATGACCTGGACCCCACGGAGTCGCACGGACGAAGAAGGAAATGTTTACAGCAGCGACCACGAGGGAGAGGATGGCGACAAACGCGAGGACGAGGAGGAAATCGATTTGGAGAATATTGACACGGAGAATATTGAGAATAAGGACGATTTAGACGAGCAGGACGAACTGCATTCTGATTTGAAACTGGACGGCAGGAGCGACTCCGAAATTTCAGACGGCTATGAGGATTTACAAGGACCGGAGCAAAGGTTGTTCAAAGCAATGGTGAAAGACGGCAAAGAGATTCACGGCGACCGCGCAGAGCATTTTCACCATCACAATCACCATCATCATCACCACCACCAAAACAGCTTAGAACAGGCCAACGGCGAGCCGGTCAAACTCAACCAGGCCATCATCAACTCCCCGCCCTCAGAAAACAACCCACCTCCAGCCCCAAAACCTAAGATCTGGTCTTTGGCAGAGACTGCCACAACTCCAGACAATCCACGAAAATCTCCTCTGATGAACGGGACTTCCGCTGCGTCCGCCACGCAGACCATCATAACTCCTCATAGACTCCTTTCGTGTCCCGTAGGGAAACTCCAGAGCTGGACAAATCGGGGTTTCACCGCACACCAGCTCGCCTTGCTGAACTCAAACCATTACTTAGGACTCAGTAACCAGGCTTCGGCGAATGGCCTTGCGTTGTACAGCAGACAAGCAGAGGACAGGAGTCAAAACTCCGAGTCCACAGTCACAGGTACATGTCACCCACACTGAGAAGCGCACTTCATGCTTTTTATTGACACCATTAAGACTGTACTGACAGACTGGAGACGCACCATTCTTATTCCTTCCTAAATCCATTTTCATTTGATCACTACTGTGAAACGTTCAAGTAAAAAGAATTAATTACACTTGAAATGCAAATGTATAGTGGAGAGTACTTATCTGATAGCCTATATATATATATTGTTTTTGTTTTGTTTGTTTTTTTTTTTTTGTTTTTCCAAATACTGAAAAAAGTCTGTCAATTTAAATTTGTGGAAAAAGGTTTTCGGTTGCCTTTTTGAAAGGTGTGTTAGTGTGTGCGAATTTTCATATTTCTAGGCCGCAAACCTTTCTCAACAGCTGGCTGTAATATCTTTTTTTTTTAAAGACTCTGCTTTTTAAAATAATAATAATAATAAAAATAACATTAATAATAAATTGGCATTTACATTCATTTTTTGTTTTCCTTTTCTTGTTGTTGTTACTGGTTTTATTATTACAGAAAGATCTAGTGCCTTGGAAGCAGAGAAAAAGTTGTTAAAAACAGCCTTCCATCCTGTTCAAAGACGGTAAGAGTGGAGATCTTACATTATCTGTCCATGACTTTAATTTAGCGAGTTTCTTTTTAATTGTTATTGTTCATTTTTACATTTGAATATCACATAGTGTTAATGCATGACAGTCTAGTCACGCGCTCGGGTACTGGTATAGGCTACTGTGGTTTAAACATGATTTATGTATTGTGCTTGTGCAATAATAAACCCAGATGTCAAACCAATAAATCTCCAGTGCGTCGATGCGATATTTCAGAATGTTGATTTCAAAAACGTTGTGTTCTCTACTTGCTTGCAGATTTAGTTTTGTATTGGCCCCGTGTTTTTTTTTTTTTTTTTTTTTTTTTCATGCTTCCCTTCTATATCCCCATAGGCCCCAGAACCAACTCGAAGCTGCCATGGTATTATCCGCCCTCTCGTCCTCGTAGGCTTTTCTCTCCTTTTTGTTTACTTTCCATTTTAACCTGTGTAAGGAATGTAATATAAAAAATAACTCACTTCTGTATACTTACATTGTAAGCATGTCCTGTGTACAATGGCTGATGTTAATGCTGTCAGGCCAAGTAGTCTGTGAGTCCCATTTTCTTTTGTAAGCTCTGTGAGGATTTGATGTTGAAATGTTTTGTATATAACGTAAAGAAAATGTATATACTTGTGATCCGAAATTGTACAAGAAAGTCTATATTTTGGCTAATAAATGAACCGCTGCAACTTTACCGTCACTTTTCCATTTTCTTTGAAAACAATGGAGTGTTGATATTGTAAATGTTATTAGAAATGTCATGTTGTAAGCTTTTCTGTGCGGAAACGGTTACAGTGTGTGTTTTGAAAGGCATGGGAAACGTTAACTCGAGGTTATGAGGTTTGAAACGGAGGATTTGAAGTATTTTCCTATTTCAGGGACTTAACTGTAATTAGCTCCTTCTTGAATCGCGCATTTGGATATTAATGGATGGGGATTATCCCCACCGAGGCGGAACAGCCAATATGAAATGAATAATTATTTCATTTTTATTGGGTTGAAATAGCATACAACTCAATTTCACTGTAATGAGAATTGAATATTTTCTTCTTTGAAGAAGAAAGTCACACAAAAAAAGTTAAATGGTTGCCTCTGCACAGATGGTTAATGTAATCTCCACTATTTTTATTTTTCGAGATTCCGCTTTTTAAAAATGTAATGAATTCTAATCAGACATTGATGTTGTGCTGCTTGCCATATGCCTTCGATACTATGCGAAATTATTTATTTATGTGCGTTTTCCCTCTTGAAGATGATTTGCATGGCAGCAGCTTTGTTTCAGGGTTTCCAAAGTTTGGAGAAATTTAGAGTTGGAGCTCCCTCTACAGTCCACTGTGAACGGCCTTGACATGGACTGAGCCATTTCGATCATAATCTTTCATTTATACCATTTATTCGAAAAAGGTGACCATGGGCATTCTGGGATCCTTCGTTCTTTTTGTGAAATTTGCTGGGAGCTTATGAGCAGAGTGTTAAGCACTGTAAAAGGCTAGCGATTTCCCAATAAGAAAAGTGCCTGGCGGAATATTATGACACAGTTCAGACAAAATTACACCATCGAAATTGAAGACCAGCTACATAAATAATAAATAATGGCGAAAGAATTATTAGTGTATGTTTAAATGTCAAATTTAATTTCAGGGACTTCAAAGACAGGGGAAAAAAGAAACTAAATAATCAGGAAAGAACAGTACATTTGCACGAATCAAACTTAAAATAGGCAACAAAACATCCTTGAAAGGCAAACTACCAGCATTAAAATAATATTCTACACCTACATGTCTACATTCCAATGTTTAAGAATAGCCTAATTAAAATAAATAAAATATCACAAAGTTTAGCCTGTCACATTACAAATGCTTTATTGACACGGAGCACAAATTCAAGTATGTCGGTCTGTACACAGCGTATTGTCATTAATTATGCCTCTGAGGTAGAACTACAATGCACTGCCGCCCATAATAATAGAGGCAAAAAAGCAGATCTGGCCGGCGCTAACCAAAAATATAATTCCTTGTGTCCGCTGTCCGTGCTATTTTGTTTCTATATAAGCCTATTCAATTACCTTATCTCTCAGAGATCCCGTTCATACAAAGTAAGAGCTGGATATGAATATTCATAAAACGCTATGTGACGTTTATGGCACTGATTGATGTAATCATCGTTCTGGCGCTCACTCGGAAGAGCGCCACCAGCTAGAGCGCAGAAAGTGACACCGCGCGCGAGTGACCAACATTCTCCAATCAGTGCTGACCCTCTCACGCGCACCGTGCAGGTCAAGAGGGAGAGCGCGAGGCCAGTGGCAAACAAGCTTGCAGAGACTTGCGTGCCTTTTGAACTTCATCAGATTGAGGACGTATAATACACTGATTGCTTTATAACAAAAACAAAATAAATAAATAAAATTAAATCGTTATAATATTAAGTTTTCATTAAATTTAAACATTAGAATGTTGTAAGACATTTTGTTTAAACGTCTGTAGGTCACTTGTTTTTTTTAGTTTATATGCTATATATATATATTCTATATATTCTATATGCTATATATATATATGCTATATATATATTCTACGTAGCCTATTGTGTAAATAAATATATGTAAAATATTGTAAGTAATATACAAGTAAAATAAGCAGTTAAAACCCACTACCAGTAAAATATCGACATTTTACATTTTGTACACTAATTTGTTGGTAATCAAATGTACTTCTCATATTATATATATATATATATATATATATATGAGAAATACATTTGATCTACTCATATAAGTTCAATACACATGTTCAATATACATGTACTTATAGGCTACGTATGTTCTTTGTTACATTAAAATTTTTGTTTTGCCATTTATATTTTCATAATAATTTACATTTTTATATTTTCATAATCATCTTAATGTTTTTAACATACAAAGACTTATTTTGCATTCACTCCAGGAGGATGGTGGTCATGTGTGATAATGAGTTCACCCCTCTAGCTCATTTCTAATTGGTTAAACCGACGGTGTTACAACTCAACTCTTGTTACAACACTCCCTGCTCTCCCCTATCAAAAACAACTACTTTCTTTCATTAGCAAAATATAATAGAATCAGCGTTACATCGACGATAGAGACTTAATCACACATATTATTTTCAGCAGAAATCACGCGCCTTTTACAGTGACGAGCCAGTTCAGGGCTGTCATAAATATTGATGCTTGTTTAGTGTGTTCTGCGCATAGCTATTAGGCGCTGAGGGACCTGGGCCACTCTTGATCATTAAAATCCATTTGAAATGCTCCTGAAAAGATGACACTGGGCTTCACGGCGTCTCTGATCATCGCATGAAATTAAGGATTAAAATGTCTCACCAGAAACAAAGTAATCACCGATAACGATGTCGCCATACGTGTCCAACCGCTTTCTTTCTCAACTTAGCAAATGGAGAGCATTAATGAACATTTTGCTCTGAGCTACGCGGAGGACATTCCGACTGGGGCTGTTAGTGTCACTCATTTATTCAGAGTTAAGTGGATGTCCTTGTGGCTAATGAGCAATAATCAACAGTGACTCCTCTTTTTATTCCAAAGCTTCCAGCAATGTTAAAAACGGGAGCCCATTTTTTTTCTCCCGCGTATACACAAGAGAATTGGCAGAAATTGCTACCGAGCTACAAACATGATTCGGGTATATTATTATTATTACTATTACTATTATAATTATTATTATATAATGTTGTTCTTGGTAGCATTACATTGCATAAATTGTCAACATTTTAATTTAACCTAATAAATAAATCAATAAATGAAATGAAACCGCAATTTATAACAATTGCAATAAACAGTTATTTAATTGGATTTAACAATAGTTTTTTAACTCTCTATAAACAATTAGGTATTGAAGTTTCCAGACAGTTTAGTTTGCTCCAAAGACGATGTTGCTGCAAAAACTAACAGCTTTACAAACAGACATGAGCACAATGTGAATACACACACACACACACACACACAGAGAGAGAGAGGGAGAGAGAGATAATACATTGTGCATATATATTTGGGGGACTGAATAGGTTAGGTGGGATAATATCATCAATGTGCATAAATACATACATAACCTGTCCTTTTGAGCACAGCAGAACTGCAGCATCTGTGGGAAATTCAGCACCATTGACACTCTCCAAATAAATGGCAATTCAGTCTATTAGCCACCACTAACCCATTATATCTCCAAGTACCATTCTCCCTCTACATCAATGACAGAGCTACATAGCTGTACCACTCACTGTGAGGAATGCTTTGTTAAATACCAATTTGGATGGGGGAAAGCAATGAAACACAGTGGAATCAAAGGCAAATCTAATCTATCTTTCTGACTCGCCATTGATGCCGAGAGGGAGGACAGACAGGGCTAAACCTTTTAGAGAAAACCAGCCAATGGAGTCATCAGCAGCCTTCTGCATGAATGGACAGGACCGGAGGAGGACATGAAGACCAGAGTGGGCTACAGAAGGGGCCAGAGTCAGGCTGTGAAAGAGAGGACCAGCCCTGTGCCGTGCCCCTGTCCACCCCTCTCTGTCAGTGTGCTCTGTGGCGACGATGTCCCACCACACCCCATCCCTGCACTGAGCAGGACAAATGTCAGCGCTATTGTAACCCTGTAGAAGCTTTGAAGAGCCCTGTTCTCTTTGTGGAGGTCACTAATCCTTTTATGAGGCACCGCTGATTGTTAGCTTGGCAAACACATACATATACACAGCTCAGAGCTCTCTCTCTCTCTCACACACACACACACACACACCAGAGTGTGTAGAATTTATTTATTTTTTTCTCAGACATGGCTGACATGTTTAGATGACCTGTAAGGCTATAGAAGAAAACAGTGAAAGCACAGAGGACACATGTTCCACACTGTCACTGTGCATGAGGTTACAGGTCATCTGAACACTTCTGCTGCCTCAGAGAAGAGATAACCATATTTACACCCTCAAATCTTGTTTTACACACATAAACACAAAAAACACCAGCCTCCAGTGTCTGGTCTGCTAAAGCCAGGATTAGTTTAATGGAGAAAAAAAAAAATCCACAGAAAATCCATCAAAACATCTTCAGAACCACTGAGTTGTTTGTACCTCACATAGATGCAAATTTCACCATCTAAGCTGAACAGTGATGGCATGTCAAATGTAGGAAATGCGATTGGGACACTATGAAAACAGCACCCAAACGCACAGCGATGAAGGTGCAGTGGGGTATTTGTCGGCTGATTCTTTCTCTGGCAGGTCTGGGGACAAAAGAAGAGAGTGACACTCTGTAGGACAGGAGGCGGGGCTGTGGAGAGCGCTAATTTCATGCCCTTTGTTGACAGAGGTTAGAGAGAGGAATTCTTTCACTCCATCTGAAAGACAACAAGTGGGGCAGAGGGTTATGGGTGTAAAAGGAAGAGGACGGAAAAAAAAAGGCAGAGAGAAAGACAGAAAGGTGGTGAGAGCCTTTGCCGTTCAGCCATCTGAAAGATTTTGCCTTTCTCAGCCTCCTCAGCCATTATGGCCGAGTTACAGGGCAATTATGGAAATGTTTCTTTGAAGCAGAGTGCTGCACTTTTTTCCTCCTCCCCCCAAAGAAGTCTCAAGAGAAGTCTCCATCCCTCTCTCCTCGCCTCTGCCCGGACATGGCTCTGTCTCCCCCTGCATTTGCTCCCCTTTCTCCATAGTATGAAAAAAGGGCTGCCTTGGTGAATGTGATCTGAATGGAGCGACTGAACTGTAAAGGTTAAACTACAAAGGGATCACACCAGTGCTAGGCTTGAAAAAAAAATCAACTTTTTTTATGATCACAAAAAGAGTTCTTTTAAAAGATGATTTGCTAGATACATGACTGAGATCTAATATATATATATATATATATATATATATATATATATATAAGAATATTCTTATATTGTGTTCAAGTTAAGGTTTGTGGTCTAATGTGAAGTACCACTAAATAAATAAATAAATAAACGACTAGACCCTTATTTTTATTTTTATTTTTTTAGAATGGAAATGAATGGGGCCAATTTTTGGAAGATTTAAAATCAGAAATGAACCGTACAGCTGTTAAAATCAACATTTTTTGTTAGAAAAATTTGATATAACTAAAGGTAAGCAATTCTTAACATTAAAATCATGTTAACACACACACTGATTGCCCCGCATACACTTTCACAGTAAGTGCTTCAATGCAACCTAGATTTTTGCTTTTTAAAAGAAAAGAAGACAAAACTCAAAATTCATTTTTGTGGTAATCAACATTATGATTTAAGTGCTGTCGATTGAACTTAACTAGTATTGAACCCAGAATATTCCTTTAACAACATAACATTTTGATACAAATCTCAAACACCAGAGATCTTATTTTTCCATAGAAAGGTGAGAGAAAGAAAGAGAATCATCTGCTTTCCCCTTGTACATCAGTCAGCAGTGTAGTACAGAATTTCTCCTCACAGTGTGAACTTTTAAGACAGTTTTTGTGCCCTTGTGAAAGCCATGACATCATGACTGAGACGGGAGTGTCACCAGAACCATCAACAGATTCTGGACTGCTTCCCTTATCAATACCGTGGGGTCCCAGAGTCAGATTCAACTCTGCAAATCAAACGCCATGAGTCACATTCTGTGAATTCCACTCAAGCCTTGTCTTGACAACAGATATATGGCTAATGTTTTCCCTATATAATTATAGATCATATATTTACCAGCTCAGGTATTGATTGTGAGAGTGGCTAAGGGCTTCTTTGGACCGGCTGCGGTGGAAGGAAAGACTTCATAAATTCTTCTTTTCTCGGAGCACTGTCAAACAAGTTGTGCTGCGCGTTTCACATGAATACATTAGCAGAGCTCGGCTGATTGATTGGGAGAGCAAGGAAAGAAAGAGTGCACCAATGAACTTGCTCTCTCAACAAGATTAATAGGGTTTATTAAATACTCCCGTGTCCGTTTTCATAATAGAGATGCAACGGGAGGCCAAAAAGATCAGCTGCGGCTCGTTCTCCACTGCGCTTTATCTACGTTTTAATGAGATGTCCATGAGAGAAAGTAAGTTTGTTTACTTCATACAAAAGCATTATTTTTTAACATTTAAAATTTGCACTTTGCAAATCCAGACTAACCGATCTAGATAATGTGACTGTAGCATCAATAATCAGACTACAATTGGCCTCTGAGTTGTGCGCTTGCTCCAAAAGACAGAGACTGTGGTTTAATCTTTCAAATATTCAATTGCACACTGTCATGTTATACTTAGACAGATGAAGACTGTACCAAAAACCCACTGTTGCTTGATTATAACTGCACATGTAAACATACAATGTGAAAATATCAGTGGAAGAAGTTGACATAAACTTGAGTGTATAGAAGAAGAAAAAAAGAGTGTTTATGTGTGTTTTAAAGGCTGTCAAATGAACAGCAAAGAGCACTCCATTCTTCCTCACTTCTCTTTGTGCTTACATATAAACTTCTTGTCACCATGACATCTCTCTCCCTAATAATGCCATTGCCATGCAAATGAGAGAGAATGTGTTTGTGTGAGCGTGTCTTCCAAATACGGGTGAGAGGGGACCTCTATTGGACCGGAGACAAAGGTTTTTTTGTTTTTTTCCTTTGCTGGGCACAATAAGCTCTGGAATGTGTGTGTGTGTGTGTGTGTGTTGCCATTGCTTGTGCATTCTACGCAAACTAATTCTTTTCTGGAATTCTTTTCGTCCCCCTCTTCCTGGATAGACAGGAAGTAGGAAGTAGGGGGCTCCAGGGAGGCAGAAAAAGAAGCCCATGGTCGATCAATCCAGTCAGGCCCAAACGCACACCCTTCCACCCCTTGCCAAGTGTGTGCACACACTTTTTAAAGTGTAGGCAAGCAGAGCCGCCTCCTCTGTTGTAATGCTAAATCAGCGTCACTCACTGGAACTGTAAGCCCTTTCACACAGACGCACACACACGATTTCTTCCCTTCTCTGCGCTTCCTATCACACAAAAGCTTGTGTATTTTTGAAAGACTGCAGAGATGGCCTCTCAGCGGGATGTGGGACTAAACAACAGCAGGGAGAGCGTGACATCCAGAAGCGTAACAACCGAAGGACAAGTCTCTCAAGGAAAAGTTGATTTATCTGTGTGTTTTCAGGCAGACAGGCAGTTTTATTTGCCTCTGATGTAAGTGTCTATAATCTGCTTTATGACTAAATAATTCTTGCTATTATTTTGCTCCTCCAGAAGATGAGAAGAAAGACTGACAGTGTCCTTCCTGTGTGAGAGAGCTGCGCAAGCATGTCGAATGCCATTTCACCGGCAGCGGAGAGCCGAATAATTAGCACTAATAGTGTATATAGCATGGAAAAATCCCCAGAGCTTTATTTGGATCTATTTCTGTTTCTCCCTCTCCGAATCCACGCCGTTTGCTAATGAAATATACATTGGGTGAACTTTAACCTTTGCTGTGGGGCTGAAGGTCATCTGGCTCTTTTACATACACAGATGAGCTCGTCTTCCGGAAACGATAAGAATAACAGTGGGGACGTGCGCGGGGCAGAGAGTTAAAACAACAGCTGAGATGACAATTAATTGGCTGAAAGGCATGTAACTGTCATCCATTTTGGCTGGTCTGGTCTTCTCTTCTCTTTCTCTCTCATCTCTACACTACATACACACACAAACACACACACATACATACCGCTGACACCTATCAAATGTATCTCGGGGTTCATCGGCGGGCCATCCCAGAAGTTTGTAATTGCTCAGAGTGGCATTCTGATATGAGTTACACAAAGCCAAACAAAGATTGTGAATAGAGAAATAAATATTTAAGAAATCAATTACAAACATATGCAACCCAACCACAGTTCTGGCAAATCTGAGCTCGCTGCATTCCTGACTCTGCTAACAACTGCTAACTGCGCTCTGGAGCCTGCTGGATCCTGCGAGAACTACGGATAGAACAGAGACTGAGGCATTAGAGGTATTTCTCACGCTTTCTCTTCTTTTTAAAGAACACTTTTCATGCGATTGCTTTATGAGATCCTTAGTGTGTCCACAGACAAATCTTAAACAATTAAAAGTTTGGGGCATTAGTGAGAATATTTTATGGTGAAAATAGAATTAGGGCCTATAGAGTTGGAAGAATTGATCTTTCATTCAAAAGTATTACTGTAATTAGTGTAAATCTTAAACTATAAAAATAAACAAGAAACAAACGGTTAGCAAAAATAGTTATGTAGTATAGGAAGTTGTATTTCTTTTTCCACTTTTCAAAAAAAAAAAAAAAAGAGCTAATGACAGAAACATCATCTGGAATTATTTCACTTCACATAAAGCTAAATGTGACTAAATTAAAAAATAAAACTAATGAAAAATGTTCTGTAATTGCAATGAAAAAAGGCCATTAATAATCATAAAAAAAGTCTGATCATTTGTAGTTTAGATCTATGGCTATTAGGGGTGTAACAATATATCATGTCACAATATATCGCAATACAAAAGTGCAATGATATGTATCATGGATAGTGACAATATGTATTGTGTATAGTTCACCCAAAATGAAAATTACTATGTGAGAAAAAAGTTCTAGTTTACAGAGTTTTAGTGTCAGTACTACATTAAACTGCTATATGTAATGTTGAATATAATGTATAATAATGCAATGGGGAATAATTGTGGGTCCTGATAATGCCAAATGTCTTGCCAGAAAAAAAAAAGAGAACTAAATTATTTTAAATATATCTAGTCAGTGTTAGATATTTGTCTAAAATAAATCTGTTTCAGCATCAGAATCATGAATGTTTTTATTCTGTTGTCACCATTGTCCTGTGCATTGGGTTACCAGCACCAAGTCCAAGCCTATTCATTCCCACCCCCAATGTAATACCAAATTTAGCATTTTAATCAACAGTAGCCTACATTTTCTGTTAACTTTTTACCATATGTCTTGGAGTATCGCAATAATATTGTATCGTGAGTTCAGTATCATGATATGTATCGAATCGTGACATGAGGGTATCGTTACACCCCTAATGGCTATACATTCATCCAATCAACTTTCCATTTAACAGAGGTATCGGCAATATTGGACTGTGAGTTCAGTACAACTCAAGCTAAATCGACAGCATTTGTGGCATAATGTTGATTATAAAAAGCAAAAATCTGGATTATATTGAAGTGAATGGGGGTAATCTGTAAAATGTTAATATAATCACTGTTTCAATAATATAGCCACAGGATGTAAATAATATGCAAAATGATTTTAGTGTGAAAAAATTGCTTACTTTCCACTTTTGTGGGGTGTTAAATCCAATTTTAGAACTTTGTTGCTATGACAGCGCATCACAAATACAAAAAATACAGTAAAAATGATTATTTAAACAGCTTTACAGCTCAATCAACACAAGAGAGAAAAGATTAATGTGTTTGTATAAAGTTATCAGTTTCATATTTCTGCCTAATTCACTTCCATTCTATGAAATATTCTCACCATAACTTTCTTTTTTAAGTTGCATTTATTGTTTCTGTTTGTTTGTGGTATTTTGCCACAAATGCTGTTAACTTGTACTGAGCACAGAATATTCCTTGAATTGTACTTGTTATAAGATCAAAAAGGATACAAGTACTGTATGTTTATGGATAAGTGTGAAGCATTATTATACTATAAGTATAATAATAAAAAGATGATGCTTGTTAAATATAGATGTAGACACACTAGACAGAGTATAGACATTGTACTGCATCTGTTCCTATTAAAGCTAATGTTCAGTCTGTGTTTGCGTGGGCATGTTTAATAGTCCACCAAAGGCTGATGCATAATTTTCTGCTGTGTTTGATCTTGTGAGTTTAAAATTTGTTAATGTCTGCTTGGCAGAGAAGTATTTGGTGGTAGGTGTGAAACGTGTGTGTGTACATGTCACATAGGTTCTTTCTCCAATCCAATCAACACTTAGTAGGCACACAGCTGGCAAACAGCTGGTCATTTGCTCAAACACACACAGGCACGCACGACAAGCTTTGTAAAAGAATATGATCCAACCAGTTAAGATCAGGGGAAAAATCGTTACAAGAAACGTGGGCTTAAGGCGAGGAAATAACACGCACCCCGACAGGAGGAGATCTATCAGTAATAGACAGGTGCTCAGTCATCAGAGAAACACACACACACACACATACACACACACACTCGAATGTAATGGAAAGCTTTCATTAAGAGTTGCTAACCACACCCCGTCTCTCCTGTCTTTCTCAGACTATTCTAAGCTCTCCACAAGTGGTCGAACCAAACCAGACAGCACAGTCTATCCACACCATCTATATCAGGCCACTTACAATGAGCTGCTTTACATGAGGGCAACAGAAGTGCCCGAGTTATTTTGGCCTTGTTGGCTTTGGATATAATAAGGTTTACACACTGACTTTACTTAATCATTGTTTGCCTAAGTTTAATAGCACATACTAACAAGTTTTATAGCAAGCTATAAACGATAAAGATGTTATCTAGTATAAGAAGGAGTGATAACATGTCATCAGATCTACTCTTAAAAAAACAAAAACAAACAAACAAACAAAAAACTTCTGAATTCTGAAACCAGCCTAAGCTGGTTTAAACTGGTCTCATCTAGTTAAATATGGACTCCCAGCTGGTGTTCCATTGGGCGACCAGCTGGTCTCGCAGCCTGACCAGCTGAAAAGTGGCCAAAACTTTCTAAAACCATCAGACAGGCCAGCCTGACCAGGTCAGGAGACCAGCAAACCCATCTTTTTTTTTTTTGTTTTCCATCAAGGCTTCTCCTGTTAATGTCACACGAATCAGAAAAGCATGTCTAACACTGTAGGCATTTGTACATTCAAGCTCTTACATGACTAATTAATTCACCCGGGAGTGAAATAATGGTCTAATGGCATGAATTATTGACCGTTTGTGAGTGAAATATGTAGCATATTTGTAAAAGATTTATTCTATCATTAATACGCAAAGCCCAGTATACGCAGAGCCTTGATGCAAGTACTAATTTAATGTGTACCTGTGTAAATGGCCACAGTTTCTCATTCATTGGCTCAGGAGATGCAGGAGTACTCATGTTACCTGTAGAGTGTCCAGCGTGAAATCTACTGAGGTCATCTGTTCCACAAACCTCTGTTACGCAGACAAGGAACCTGAGAGCACCATGCTGCAGTCAGACAGCACAGAAACCTGAAGACGAGTCTGGTGTCTGCTTACTAACACTCACGAGCAGGCAGCGGTGGGCACACAATCAGCACAGCTACATGACCGATTTGTGAAGTCACAGGAAAAAGAACATGGAGTCAGTGTAACATAAATAGATGCATTCTCAAGAAGTCCTCCCCAGACTCCCATGATAGCCTACTGTCTGCAGTGTGTACGTATTTGTCTCTGTGCCTGTCACATGTCATCTATGGTAGAGGGTTTCAAAATGGGGTCCGCATGGGGGTGCTTGGGAGCCTGCTGAAAATTTGAGAAAGTTAAAAAACAAACAAACTATTAAACAGACTACTAAATAAACAAATCATTTAAAAATATTAATTTAAACTATTAAACTGAAATTTAAAAATATATTATAAAAGTATTTTTAATCAAAGTTAACCTAAGTTAACAATAATAATGAATACATTTGAAGAGCTATATATTATTGTTTCGTTTTGCTCTCTAACTGGCTGGAAATCATGGTATTAAATCACAATTATGTTATTCTATTGACAGCTCAAGTTCTAAACAGTAAGAAATAAAAACAAAAACAAATCTAGTTTATATTTTAAAAGCTTATCCACTACCGTTCAAATTTTAGTAAAAAAAAAAAATGAAAACTTTTATTCAACAAGGATGCATTAAATTGATTGAAAATGACATTAAAGACTTACTTTTAATGTTACAAAAAAATTTCAAATAAATGCTTTCACATAAATATTAAGCATCACAACTGCTTTCAATATTGATAATAATTAGAAATGTTTCTCGAGCATCAAATCTGCAAATTAAAATGATTTCTGAAGGATCATGTGACACTGAAGACTGGAGTAATGATGCTGAAAATTCAGCTTTGTCATCACAGGAAAAATTACATTTTATAATATGTCTTGTTGTCTTGGTGAGCATAAGACAATTATTTAAAAAATGAGGAAGGGGGATAAATAATAATAATAATAATAAAAACAATTATTTAATTTTGGAACATTTTTGTTTTTATAATTTGATGCTTAATACTTCCCTTGCAAGCAATCTTCAGACTTTGGGGTCCATAGCATCAAAAGGTTCGAAACCATGATCTATGATCTGAGCACATGAAGGCCTCTACAACACAAACACCACAGATTAAACTGTTCAAATCACTGTATATTTTGTATATACAAATAAGCTAATTTCACATTTTTATTAGTAAGCAATGTAGAAAAACCACATTATAGTCATCTTGATAGACATATAAGAGACCCACTTTGTTTGGGTCAGAAAAGGGAAACCAGATGATAGGGGCTTCGGTCTGTTTTCACAGACTGTATTCTTCTAGAGGGGTGAACCCAAGTTTACATTGTGAGTGTATTTTTAAACTAGAGGCCTGCATGTGGGGCTACAAATTAAAGGGTGAGCTGGAAACCAGTATAATCTCCTGATACCTTCGTTTTCAGCACATTTAAACTGCAAAATAAACAACAGCGTCATCATATCAAACACAACCCCTAACCAGAGTGTGTTCTGTGGGATTGGTTAAACAAATGAAAAGCGTGCACTGTAAACAGATTCGCTTTTGGGTTTTTTTTCCTCTCTCCTCCCCACTCTTCAAATTTGTGAGCTGCAGCAAATGAGGGCCATAATGAGAGGCAGATTTAATGAGATGAGAGTTTTAATTAAATGAGCGAGTGATGATGAGACTTATTCACTCCTTCATTTTCTAAACTTCACTCAAAGAAAAAAAAAAAAAAAACACTTACAGGTCATTCAGAGGACAGCCTTCAGAATGGTGAGAGAAAATATGTTGCATTTGCTAATGGTTATTGACGGGTCCAAAAGAAGGCGGTGGAGGGACCACTGATGAACATTTATGGTGTACAGTGAATAAAAGCCTGAAAATAGATTCACTTCCATATAAACAGAGTTATTATTCTCACACAGGTTAGCTAGTGACATCATAGCTCTGTCCATGAATCTGAATCACAGAGAGAGAGAACAGACACATGAAACATGCATTTGGAATGGACAGATTAAATCTGTTTCAGCACATTTGACTAAGTGGAGAATATATATATATATATATATATCTCTGACTCAAATACATTATTAGAACTCCCCTGTGTCTCACTGTGCATGACTAAATATTTTGGCTAAATCATAAAGTAACATGACAGTATTTTTCCCTCATACTTTTTATTTTAATAAGTTTACAACCGCAATGTATAATTGCCACCACTTATCCTCAGTATAAAGATAAGTTGGGAAAAACACCACTGTAAATAAGGGAAAGATGACTGAAAGACGACCATGTGAAAAGACAAAATGATCCAACAATTAAACAAAACAGAAGACAGAGAGATAGAAAGATCACTAATTGATAAAAAAAATAAACACGTTTTATAAAATATAAAATAATCTAGAAAATAGGAAATGTTAAATATAAAAACATTATAATACTTAGCAATACTAAGGGTACAACAAGGAAGAGCAATGGATGAGAAAAGCAGTGCTTTAATGAGAAACAAAGTGTGTCTGTTTTACATGCCTATTACTCTGATTTAGTCAGCACAGCTCATGACTGTCCCTAAAGGCACTGTACATGTGGCAACTTGAAATGCATTAACTTTCCATGTGTTCCTTGAGTTTGGATGGAGCTTCTGCCTGCCTTACACAATGCCTTTTTTTCCCCTGAGAATGAACCTACACCCAAAACTAATTCCATGAAAACACAGGGATGAACAAGAGAGGGAGGACAGCAGGTTTGATGACTGAATAAATTACGCAACACATTGTCCTCCTGTTCCATTCACAAGAAGGGCAGCCAGGGCCCAAAATGTACGTATGTATGTTTGTTTGTCCGTTTATTTATTTATTTATAACAACGAGTGAACTGGGAAAATTTACGGGCCATAAATACTTCCTACCAGGCATGAAACTATATTTTAAATGATTTTATTTTATTATTTTAGTCTGGAAAAAAGACAAAAAAAAAAATAAAATTGTGATGTTCTTCCATTTTCATTTTGGTGGCTTAGTTCAAGAAAGAAAAAATACCACATGAAGAAAAAATAATATAGAGATCCTATATAAATATATGATGGGGAATTAAGCAAACATAAGCTTATATATATGAATATCCTATACTATCACATTTTCTGATAAGTTTACCGACTCACGAGTACCATTTAGTGAATGTTAACTTTGGAACACTTGTTTCCACAAACACTTTGCACACCCCACTGAGTTTAGAGTGTGTTTGTGTAAAAACATTACGCACAGAACTAAATCGAATGAACAAGACATTTTTTTCTAACACAAAACTTCAATTTTCAGAAAAGTCAAAGCTTTTTGAAACGCTACTGAAAGATCCTGAGATACCTCTGGAAATCTTTCAGGAAGCTCAGCCCCACATACACCTCTGGCACACAGACCGCTTAAAATGGCCTGTGGTCTACATGAGACATTACATTCCTGTTAAAGCTCCTCACATGGACCTTACCGAGACTATGGACCCGTGAGTGGAGCAGTGAGAGGAGGTAGACGGAGTTGGAGCAAAGCGAATAAAAGCCAGCTGAGAGTGGCTGAATCTGGTGCCAACATATTAAAGATCTGTCAGGGTTACTTACAAGCAGCTCTGAGTGCTGGATCGCCAATGAGGGGCTACTGTAGATGGGAATCACAGGAACTTCATGCGCACATGAAGTGTACAACTACACGTATCTCATGCACTCCACTGACACACACTCCTTGCCACTCCTGTGTTTGTGCAAACTCAATCAAATTATTTTTGAACAGCAATAAAGAACTCTTTATTTTTCTTGGCTTAGCTTCAGACTTGCTCTACTTTCCACCTCCTTACCACAACTCAAACACACACACACACACACACACACACACACACACACCACAGCAGCCAGACTGGCTTTCCCCACTGAAGTTATGCCATGGCGGCTGGAGCCTAATATCCCAGATATCCCTGCTCTCTTTCAAACACACAAACTCAATTTATGGACACATTGATTTGCATGTCAGTGGCCAAAGAGAGAGAGAGAGGCATAATCGACAGCATTTTTCTGACCCAGGTGCAGCAGTTCCAAGGCTTGGTTAACAACAACAGCTATTACAACCCCAGCCTTCCCAGATAGCAGGAAAACATATGCAAACTAAATCATGACCAGAAGTATCTGGATTATAACAAAAAGAAAAAGGTGAAAACATGAGAAAAGAAAAAGAGGAGAGATTAGACATGCTTTTTAGATGTAACAGTCCAGTTCCTGATAGACTTAGAATCAGATCTGTTGTGAGAAAACCTGTCCAAACAGATTGGTGTCTGTTTTCGGTCTAAAGCATAAGAAATACTGATTTAAATCATGCAACTCTATGTGAGAGACATGTTTTGAACCAAAACAGAGACAGCAAGTGTACAATGTGAATTAACATGCAAAATACGACCAGACTCAGATGGAATCCATGGACTTCCCCCCCCACATTTTCAGTGCTGATTTTGGGGAAAACAATGTTTTCTCTTCCATTTCAAACCCACTTAGGCTGAATTAAACCAAGCACACACTACAAGACAAAGGGTCATCGCCCTGGTCACATTTAAAGACTCAAGTTTTGTGTTTTCTGTCATGTCGGTGCACATTTTACTCATATAATAGCATACAATGCGTGTCAATTACAAGATCATTTAGTTATAATCATGAAATTCTTATTTCACAAAACTCAAATACTCAAAGAATTGATTCTTGATAATACGTCAACAAAGAAAGTGGAGGTTTGTGAAGTTTGTGTGTGTCGCTTTTGCACACACACAAAAAAAAACTTATTATTTTTGCAGAAGATTTTGTCTCATTTTCCAGACAATATATATATATATATATATATAACTATCTTTAAAATATACACTTGAGAGCAACACTGCATAAGACATTAAGAGCCTATCCACACGGATACGCGTTTAGGTGTATCCGTAATAATTTTGTATCGTATCGGCGTTTCGTCCACACAGATCCGGTGTTTTGGGAGCCTGAAACCGCTATTTTTTTAAACCAGGTACCAGAGTGGATAAATCTGAAAAGGACGCCGTTGCGTTTTCGTGTATACAGCCAATCCGTATATTTTGTGAAACGATGATGTCATCACCCCACGTCTCGACCCTAGTCAGACACATGCTTGTGCACAGACTACATGCTTGTGTTTGTGCCGCAGAAGCTACTGAGCCTATTAGTTTTACTCAAGTAAAGCTTCATTTCTAAGCTTTACTAAAGTTTGTATACAACGCACATGGTTTCCATGCTCCAAGTCTTATTCTCCATTTTTAGTGTATCTCTGTGGCAGAATTACAGCACCACATACTGATCTGGCATGTATACTACATCGCTTTGAGTCGGTGTCATGTGTACGCAGATATTTCTTGCGATGAATTTCAAGAAATTTCAAGTCATAGCATATGCGGCTAATCCTGCGTGGGCACTCGTCGAGTTGGCTACAATCAGGGTTTTTTTTTTTTTTTTTTGGATAAAATAAAAACATTAAAGGATGACAGGCCTCAGTCTTGTAGTGTACACTCAGCTTTACATGCCAAAAAGAAAACCTCAACACACTTTTCAAACACCACACTATTACGCCTGGGCTATAACGAGCTGCTCGAGCCTGAATGTTGGACACTGATATGCGAAAGAAAAAAAATGTTGACATGTAGTCCACTTTAAGAGAGCAGCATAACTCACAGAGTGGTGCCTGTTAGTCCAGCTAGAATAACACTGTGGCTGGAGAGTTTTACTGTCCCACTACTGCTTGTGAAACATATATTCCAATGACAGCTAGACAGCATATGACCGAGTGAGGGGGAGTAGAGAGAGAGAGAGGAGGGATGAGGAGGTGAGTGTGGCAGGACAAGGTGAAAGTGATGTGTGTGAAGCTGCTGTTCATGCACAGCGATGTCACACCTCACAGATTGGTATGGGTGTGGAGTGTGAGAGAAGCATGCATACCGATACACACTTCTTTAACTCAAAGTGACCATGCAAACAGTCATGGTAGTGTACGCAGGAACAGCATGCAAAACAATCTCTCTTTCTCTCAGCCGCGCTCCACAAACGTTGCTTTAAGACTTTACAGTGGCCAATAACAGTTAATGTGAGCAGAAAGAAAAAAACACCATCATTCAGTGCCGCTCCCCCTAGAGGCCGGAGCAGGAGGTGTGTGAGCTAGACAAACGAAGCGTGTCGTTCATTAGCGAAAAGATCACATTTTACCGGTGGAGCGACACTTTTAGTGGCGTGGGGGGCTCTGTGAAACCTCAGCCAGTAAAGCCCCACTGTTTACCTTCCAGAGTCATTAGGCAGGCTATCACCTGACACACTCTCAGGTAAACGCCGCTCTCGGGGGCCAGATGTACATTTCATCATGGCCTCACAGCACGGCTGGAAAAATATGTGCAGAAACTGAAAACCGCATTTCCAAAAATTGCCTGCTTGTCCCCTCTGTTAGTTTTGGACATGAGTCTTCTCTGAAGCACGAGCCTTGGCATCCCAGCCTGTGCCAAACTCTTAAAAGCCAGTAACTGATATCAGGTCTCTGTGGCCCATCATGAATTTATAAAGTTATTAAAATACAGCAAATCCCCAAGGAATCTGTTTTACACGTTTACTAGTTGTACGTCAAGGTGGGAGACAACACTGCTGAATTATGGGGGATATTGGATTTAGTTGAATAACTTTTGGGAAGTGAAAAGGAGCGCCTCATTTAGCATATCGCTTAAAAGTTTGGGGTCGGTATGATTTTTAATGTTTTGAAGTTTTGAAAGAAGTCTCTTATGCTCACAATTCATTTGATCAAACAGTAACACAGTTACATTGATATAATTTAAAATAACTGCTTTCTATTTGAAAATATTTTAAATGATTATCCTTCAGAAATCATTCTAATATGCTGATTTGGTGTTTAAGAAACATTTCTTATTATCATCAATGTTGAAAACAGTTAATATATTTGGAAACCGTGATATATGTTTTTAGGATTGTTTGATGAATAGAAAGTTCAAAAGAACAGCATTTGAAATAGAAAATTGAAAATAGATTGAAATAGATTTTTTTTTGTAACAATGTAAATTTAATTCTGTCAATTTAATGCATTCTTGCTAAATAAAAGAATTCATTTCTTTCACAAATATTTGTACCAAAATGGATATATGTCAACCAAAAATGCAGTGTGGTACAATAGGTGCTTTATCAATAGTAGTAGCTTACCCCACATAGCAGAAATCAAGGAGCTAAACATGATCAAGCTAGATCAACGCATATGACATATTAAATGCCATTTGTCTTAAATGAAAAACAGTGAATGAATCAAACTATATCAGAGGTTTTTAAACTTTCTGAGACAAAGGAACCTCAAAAATAAGGTTCCCATTGGAGGGACCACCTCCTTCAAATATAAAAGCAGCTTTATAAGGAAATTAAATGTGACCATAAACCACAAAACCAGTCATAAGGGTCAATAAATAAGCTTTTCATTGATGTATGGTGTGTTAGGATAGGACAGTATTTGGCCGAGAAACAATTATTTGAAAATCTGAGGGTGCAAAAAAATCAAAATATTGACAAAATCGCCTTTAAAGTTGTCCAAATGAAGTCCTTAGCAATGCATATCCACTCACAAAAATACATTTTTGATATATTTACAGTAGAAAATTTACAAAATATCTTCATGGAACATGATCTTTACTTAATATCCTAATGAGTTTTGCCATAAAAAATCGATAATTTTGACCCATACAATGTATTGTTGGCTATTGCTACAAATATACCCGTGCGACTTATGACTGGTTTTGTGGTCCAGGGTCACAAATATTAAGTTTTTTAATAGTTATTATTAAAAAATGGCCACCAGTCCCTGTGGGTTGATCATGCTGCATACATAAACTGAAGCCTTCTGCAAGAGTTTGTAAGAAAAAATGCAGCTATGATTTATTCAAAATGACAGCGTCATCTACAGCGAATGCACATGTTGTTGTTCAGATGAAATGCTGGTGCTCATGTAGCAATGAGGCAGCTGGCCCTCATACATGCAACATAATTTATAAGCCCGAGACAAGTTTTGTACAGGTTTCATAACAAAAGCACGACAACTGAGGGTGTGCCTTCATACCATCTGCAGAATCAGTGGCGTGCACTGCTAATCTCTTTGGTTGGGAAGTTTGGTTAGGCAGCGACGGAACATTGATGGCGACAGCTGCTCCTTTAAAAAGGAGAAACAGGGGAAAACTTCAATCTGATCTATGTGCGGTAACACAGCAACTGTTAACCGTTGACAAGTGCTTTGTACTTCGGGTCTGTGTTTCTCTGGTAGGATTACAAGTCTGGATGTATTAATGGAGGAGAAGAGCTTCTATTAGGGCTGCAGACCGCACTGGCCTCAGCCATTTCAAAACCACTTTAAATGTGTATTAAATGATGAAATGAGACAACATCTTTTAAGCTCACAGTAGGGCTTTTCATTCCTCACTGGAGCGTAGGTTCTAATAACAGAGCGGAGCTTTGAATCTACACACACACAAACATAAAACTTTCTGTAACTCTCCGTGGATAATAAGCACTGACTGGTACAACAGAGACATATGGATCTCTTTCTTTCCTTCTGTCTCCCTCGTTTTCCTTGCCCGTTTCCTCTTTCGCTCTACATCCAGTCCAGCGCAGAGGGCATGAGTCCTGTCACTCGTGTCCGTTTGAAGGGAGCGGGGTCCCTCCTGACGCTCTGAAGTTTGATGCGGACAGCTGCTGATAATTATTCCGGCTTTCCAGTGTCGGTCGGCTCTGACGGAAATATTCTCATTGTTGTCTCGCTGCCATCCGAGCAATTCCAGACTGAAGTTTAGCAGGTCACAGAGACGAAACGAGCAACCACAAGAGCTATCCTTCACAAAATAAAATCACAGAGCATTAATCACAGATAGGAACAGACGTGGCTCAATCCAGAAGTATGGCTCTCCCCGGACATCAGGCCAGCTATGGCAGTCAAATCGGGGACAACACATGTTTCTGCTTATTAAACATCAGCCAGAGCAGCGAGACAGTTCCAGATGACATGGCTCACCACTGCATATCACTTTACACGGTTCACCAGAGACATGTGTTTGCAAAATGAAATAACTAAACCCAATCAGAGTTTTATGTGTTTGCTGGAATTCAATTAGACTATGATTAATAGGGGCTTTTGGGCCAAACGGTGCAGAGGCTGAGGAGAGACGTCTACGGGCTGGTCGGGTTACGAAGGGATTGCTGTCAAGATTATAGACACATACACTGGATAACACACAGAAAGAGTGAAAGTAACATGGTGAATAACTTCACAACTTCTACTATGTGAGCCTGCTCAATCACCCAGCCCTGAACTCTCAAATAGCTGCAGAGTTAGAAGACTCTGTCCAAGCACAGAAAGGCCTGGGTGGGACAATAAAACAGAAACATGACTGACAGCGCTGGATGAAATTCATCAATGGCCTAAGCGTGCTTGCAAGCCTGGGCCATGGCCACAGGTGAGAAGTTCAGGAATTGGTGATATCAGTGCTGACAGAGGACAGGAAAAGTTTACAGCTTTCTGAATGAACAAGGGAAGAAATAACCTTTTCAATGCTATCAAATAGGTCACTTTGGGATGACAAAATTTATTACGAATCAACACTGCAAAGACACATGGACACTTTTCAGACCCATAGGGTTTAGTTTACCTGTCTGATGCACTCATTACCATGATTTATTAGTATTACCTTTTTTAGTACGTGTATTATTTTCAAATGTTTCTTTTAAATTTACATTTTAATAATTTAATGAATTAATATCTTTTCATGATCTCACAAACCCCTTGCAGTTCTCTCGCGAACCCCAGTTTGGGAAACCCTGATGTAAAGGTCCTTCATCACAAGAATGTTAGAGAATTATGGAATATACAGTCTCACCAAATAACAGTTTAACAAATAATTAAACATCCTTCCTAACACATATGTGTCCACCATTTCCAGTTCATTCTCTATGGGAGCTGTATGACACCCATGAGGGCCGGTTCAACACTGGATTTGCACAAAACATTAACATGACAGTACACGCTAGTCGATGAGTTGAATCAACTCACAACAATAACATAAATGTATCCACTAACCATTCAGAAACATCCAGTTGCATTCTAAAAGTTATAACTTCTTCCTGAGTCTCTCCATCAGTGTCCGACTCCAGTTTGAACAATGTTGAACACCGCTACTAACAATCGTCATTTTTTTGGGCTGCGAGAGATTCTCCAGCTTTGTTGTTGTTGAGTATCTGAAGCGCGAGCTGTTAAAGCTCCACCCTCTTCTGGAAAGGGGGCCAGGAGCAGCAACTCATTTGCATTTAAAGGGATACACACAAAAACGGCATATTTTTGCTCACACCCAAATAGGGGCAAATTTCAAATTTGAGCTGAAACCTCACAGACACATTCTGGGGACATCAGAGACTTATCTTGTGAAAAGGGGCATAATGGGTCGCCTTTAATTCAGATTTTAAATGCTGTGTGGGTGCATTGTGGTTAAACTGTGGCTGGGTTATTAAATTGACACTGTAAGTGCATTTGGAAATCAAGTTTGCATCTATTCAACTGTATTCATGTATATACAGTAAATGGTTTTATTAACTGTATACTAAGATCAATCATAGAATATACTCATTTGCTGTACATTTCACAGACATGCCTTAAAGCAGCAGAGCTTTAGCATTTGAGCAGGTTTCTAAAACGCCATTAAGTCCACAGGATACAGTAGAAAGTATGTTGTCATTGAGCTGTATGTCTTCAATATGTCTGAAGGGCAAACAGATGACATACAGAACCCTAATAAGCCAGTATTCTACAAACTTTTTGTATAAACACGGTTTTGACCCCAGTCCACCATTGCATTATCTCTTAACAGAAGCTTGAGTACTGGCGAATCAATTAAACCCTGTCCTCAGCAGAAGGGATTAAAATAACTAGTCTGAGAGCTGCTCTGATAAGACGATTTGAGATTCGCTCTCATCTGATAAAATGATTATCCAAAACAATATTTGATTTAAACTTCAAACAGCCTGTTAAGCTATTTGGTTTATTTTAAAGTTTAAATGCCAACATGTTTCGATTGCAGTGGAAGATGGAAAAATAACTATTAATTTTTTAAACTAAGTAAAGACACATTCAATTGACTTTATAAGATGGATAAGAACCCACCGTTGTTGTCAAACACACTAAAAACAACTTTTTGAAACCAGCAGTGCTGAACTGAAATGGAGCTGAAACCACATAAGCGCAATCCATAACCTCTAAAAAAGTAAGATTTAAAAAAATAAACTTCTAATTGAAAAAAGGGCTTGAGTTATGACAAGCTGGAATAACTTTAAGCCACACTCACTCTTTTAAAGCAAGCACATATTTTCCTATCTGTGACAGTGACTCATTTTTAATGTGTTGCCAAGATACTTATTCGTAAGTTTAATCACCCATGAAGTGTTCCTGAGTGCATTAATCACAGGCTGACTGAAAAGTTATATAGAGGAGCACGCTTTGAAAGAGACACAAATCTCTCAAGCCTGTATAAAATGATGCCCCTTTAAGACAGCCACAAATCAATCAAAATATGCCACTTTGTGCACCGTGCAAGAGAGAAACGGTGTCTGTCTAACTGTATGTCGACCAATTTGTCTGTCACTCCATCTTCCACCTCTTCCCTTCCCTCTCTCTCTAATCACTTCTTACCGTCTTTTATTCTCAATGTATGTCTCCTGAATCTCTCTCAGGACTGCTGTCTTTCAGCGCAGCATATCACAAAAGCTAGCAAACGACAATTAAAACTGATACGCTTCCCTTTGGTACGGATGATGAGAGAGAGCTATAGAATAAAAGAATACTAAAGAAAAAACACTGTTCTCAACCCCTCCTAAGTCTCAGGACAAGCAGTGATATGATGTTCATTGATCTTTATTACAATAGTAGCGAGCTGTAAAATGTTTCATGGGTTTGTACCGATCTAACTCTTCCTCATTCATAATTACCACTACACATGTAGAACCAAGGGCAACTTCAGAGGAGGTTCAAGAAGAGAGAACGGGAGGGAGAGACGGGGGAATCTCTAAGGGTTCTTTCTGTCTCTTTCGGCCCTGAGGCTATGAGCACTGCTGTATGCTGCATACCTGAAGCAACTTAGTTTTACAAAGATCAAATTAAGCAGCTAACTCGCAATATGAAATGACAGTTCCTCTCTTCAGTCTCTCTTTTTTCTCGCTCTTCCCCTGGTGGTAAAAAAACAGCACCCTTTTTATTAATTTCATGCCAGTCCTGCGTCTAAAGTAAGCATGAAAAGTTTAACACCATTTATTTGTTACTTTTGAATAGTCTTTATAATGTAAATTTCGAATAACTGTGAGAGTTATTCGCAAATGCAGTCAATGCTTCAGGTTTTGGTTTGAAGTAGAGTCTCAGATGCATAGTGTATAGAAAGAGAGAGAGAGATCTGTTCCCAAATCTACCAACTATACCGACACAGTGTCCTATAAGAGTCCATTTTGAGTGCTCTACATAGGCAGCAAGCTCCACAAGCTACACAAATAGAGCTCCACATGGGAGACTCGACTCATATTTGTTCTTCCAGTGTTCCTGCAGCTCAGCTAGTGGAGAAATGGCAAGACTGTGGGTTTGATTCCCAAGGAACACACAGATAAACATACAGAAAATGTATAGCCTGAAAGCATTGTATGTTGCATGATAAAAGTGTCTGCCAAAAGCATACATTTAATACTTTGATGATAGCATGTTGCTAAGCAAACCATCATTAGGGGCTTTTCGCACCAAATAGTTCTAGGAACTCAGTTATAGGAACTAACCACTAGGATAGTTCCCCGAGAACTAATTTCTCCCCAAGGAAATATTCCTGGTTGCATTCGCACCGGGAATAGTTTTCTGAGGATGTCGTGACTGAAATTGTGTTTGTAGTGTGTCGTGGGTTTCGTGATAACGGAGGTGGAATGTAAACGCATTATTTAAGTGACTGAAAGAGCAAAAAGTGGGGGTAAAGGGGGTCGCACACCGGACGAGAAGCTCAGCGCCGCACCTCAGACAACTCACAGGTATCGTACACCGGATGCGCACATTATATACGCGTGAGCTCAATTTTGAATCGACTCCTGATAGAAGACCTGCACGATGGGTGAGTTTTAAGTCGACAGGGAAACGTTACATATGCCTATGCTTTAATATTTTGCACTGAGGTTAGTATACATGGAAAAATGGCACAACAGAGCAAAATGAAAGAAAAGGCTACATTTACTATACATTTTTTCCAATATTTTTAGACTGTATTCAAGCTGTTAAACTAAGAATGTAAAACTAACGTATCTTGCAGCACAGGGTGAAGTCAGTATGTACATTAACGACGATTTGAGAGAAATATAATATAAACTTAACGTAAAGCAATGTAAATGGGGCTCTGTGGCGGGGCAGGATTTTGAACAACTTCCTGAGTCGTAGCTGGGCGCCGTGGACAGGCGCCGAATGTCGCTGCAGGTGTGTGTACACTCATAGAAAACAATGCATTCAAATTTTAAAGACGTGGCACGGCGTGGCGCTGAGCTTCGCGTCCGGTGTGCGACCCCCTTAAGAGACGAAATCTCCTATGACAATTTTCAGTATTACATATCATTGAGGAGGAGAAAAGAACACAACCCTGCAGACAACGGGTAAATGCCATTATCGCTGTTTTCCATATTCGTGAAGTAAATATGTTTACATGGCTTTTAAAAATGCTGGGTGCCGGTGTTTGTCATGCGTTTGACCAATCAACGGACACTCACGTCATTGATAGTTCCTATAGTGCTGGTTTAGACCCTACTCTGAAGTATAATTTAGTTCCCCAAAAGTTCCTGCGGTGCGAACACGGCAAAATCTGGGTACTTCAGCCAATAGTTCTAGGAACTATGAAAAGGTGCAAAAAGTCTGGTGCGAAAGTCCCTAGTGTGTCAGGGGCACCGCTTTTGAACTGACGCCTTATTAATCAAGGGTAACAATAATTATATATATATATATATATATATATATATATATATATTTATCAATAAATCACATGTACTGAATTAATATTTATAATCAACATTTCTCTTGCACCACCATAATTAAAGGTATAGTTCACTCAAAAATAAACATTGTAATAATTTTCTCCTCCTCATGTTGCTCCAAACCTGTATGACTATCTTTCCTCTGTGAACACAAAAGAAGATACTTTGATTTTTATTTATTTATTTATTTTTTTGACCATGTGCTGACTTGGGTTTGGAATTACATGAGTGTAAGTAAATGATGACAACAATTTTTAGCTGAACTATCCCTATAAGTAATCTATGATGCATCTATGATGCCTTAAAATTGTTCCTCCATTGGCAGCTTACCAGGTTCTGGAATACAGATAGAGAGAAACAGAGAACTACTCAGCTTAGCAACAGGAGATACAGTTGTGTGAGTAATATATCCGATTCATGTGAAATCTCATTGAGTTTTACTCCCATTTCAAGATGCAATTTACTGAATTGCTGGGGGTGAAATTCAAAATAAAGAAATTAAATTTATACACCTTTAGTGCTCAGTCTGTCTACAAGATAAATGGGTTTAAATGGCAGTTCCACATACACAAACACACACAGGCTTTTTGTTCATTGTTCAATATTACAATAGCGCAGGATCATAAAACAGTGCTCTAACATTCCTGCTGTTGTTCTGACTTCTCTCTTCCTGTCTATCTCTCCGTGCTCATGCGCTCACGTCGATTTCACTGTTTTTACGGGAAGATGGCTCTGAAAAGCATCTCTCTCTTGTTCCCAAATATCCTCCACTAGCCTTCTGAAACATTAATACCAGTCCTTGAATCAGACTTGCCTATAGTGGGTCAACATCAGTCCAAATCTACGTGTTAGCCATCTCATTTAGAGAGACAGACAGAGGAGAAAACCTAAAAGAGGTTTTTCAGCATTGTATAATCAAAGAGTATCAGTATAAGATGGCGCTCTCTATCCAGGCCGAGGTAAATCTGGCTCTTCTTGGCACACAGTGCATTATTAATGTCCGCTGTGGAAGCCTAAAATATGTGTGTGTGTCCTATAGAAATACATCATAGCTCAGCCCCTCTGGCATTGTTTAAACACTAAATAATGCATCCATTAAATGATAGAGTTAAGGGGCTAAAAGATGGAGAGCAAAGAGAAAAGAACAGAGAAAATCCCCTTCAGCAGAGGAAACAGGCCTCTTTAATACAGGACTACGATCAGTGTTTCCATGCCACTGGAGTGTATGAGGCCTGATTTGGGAGCAACCACTGCAGATTACTAATGCGTCTGTGAATTACACTCTATAATAATCTCATAAAAAGAGCACATACGCAATCATAAAGTATCTTGTTTACAGACAGATCTAGCTGCAGAGGCCTTAACCTGCAGTTAACCCACAGGCTGCAACACCAGAGTCTATCCATCTGACTCGCGCTATTCATTTGTTTATCTGTTTCTTACTCAGTTTTAGGTGGATTACAGCATTAGACAGTCTAAGCCAGACTCACCCCATTCCTTTTCCTGTTTCATTTCTCCTCTTTATAACTCATCATGGCATTCATCTGAACAGAACTGGTACTCAGCTTTCCGAAAGCCATCACCTCTCTTTTTGCACACTACAAGTTGATGGGTAAAGTCCTCTCGATTTTTTTTTTTTTTTTTTTTTTTGTGATTTCTAATAAAATAAAATAAGTTTGTTTGGAGTCAGACTGGACAATTAAAACATTAAAATTAAAATAATAAATATGAAGAGGACGATTGCATCAATTGACTAGAATATGCTAGTCGCGTTATTTTCAAGTAGAATTTCTGGTCCCACTTTATATTATGTACTTATTGTGTTCATATTGTATTGAAAAACACTTTTGCTTATATTGAGGTGGGATACGGGTAAGGTAAGGGACAGGTTTGGTGGTTTGGGTTGGTTTAAGGTTTAAGTTTTAAGGTTTAAGTTTGGGTTAATGTGTAAGGGACAGTCAACCGTGTAATCATAAATGTAATTACACAAATTTATTACAGATGTAATTACATGCAGGTGTTTTTAAAATATAAGTACAATGTAAAAACATGCATGTACACAATAAGCGCATTGTATCAAATGATTAATTTAAACGTACATAGTAGTTAAGGCCACCTAATATAAAGTGGGAACAAATTTATTTTTGTTTTATCAATGATAACGCAAATATTCCACTATTCTTTCATAAAAAAATGAATATTAAATAAAGACATTTTATGTAGGCTAAAGCAAATGCACAATAAGGCTAAGACTGCTAACTGAACAGTTTTAAAAATGAGATCCATAAAGAATTGAAAGGTGAACCAAATGGAACTTTAAATTTCTCTCTATTTGGCAGAAGCTCAGGGGTCACATTTCTTCTGGGTCACTGTGAAAGAAAACATACTTCTGTTGCTGGCAGTACAATACTTTTGAACAGAAGGAGAAGCCTGTTCTGGTTTCTGTGCATGACAATCCACATAATCATATATGTTCATGCATAGCAATTTAAAATACAGATATCCATGGGCTGACTTTCAAGGATTAGAAATTAAATGATTTCATTTTAGTCAGTTCTGAGCAGAAACAGCATTTTTTATGTTTTGGCTCAGAATTATACTTTCCAAATGATAACCATATAAAAATAAAAGCATGGTTAAATCAACTTTGAAACATCAAGAATGAAGAAATATTATTAAAAATGATCTAACTTTATTAACTTATTACCAAAATTTAAAATAATAATAATAATAATGTTTTCAACTGAAATGTTGTTCTCGTTTTCTATTATGTTTTATAAAGAATTGCATTATTTTCTGGGTTTTTGTTTTTGTGATTTTTCAAATGACTAGAATGTACTTCACTGCACAACAACTCTGTACTGCAGGTAAAGAAAATTTTATCCATATATCCATAACAGCATCAGAGTATAAAAAAATAGGTCAGTTTTTTGATGGGAGGCCTGTGCATCCGTACAGATGAAAGGCTAGAAGCACCTTAGTCCATGCTAAATCAATGTAACCACACTCATGCACACACACAAACACACACACACACACACGCACACACACACACAAACACACAAACACACACAAACACACACACACACACACACACATTTGTATATGTGGTTTACGGGGACTCTCCATATGCAAAACATTTTTATACTGTACAAACTGTATATTCTATCCCCCTACATTAAGCCTACCCCTAAACATACCCATCACAGAAAACTGTCTGCATTTTTTGAATTTCAAAAAAACACAGTTTAGTATGTTTTTTAAGCCATTTGGTTTACGAGGACACAGGAAGTGTCCTCATAAACCATGTTTACATTGTAATACCCATGTTATTACACACATTTGTGTCCTCATAAACCATGTATACAACACACACACACACAAATTCACACTATAGACGTACTTAAAAGAGACAATATCTCATCTCCAACTTTATCCTTTTGTATCCCTCTAAAACAAAAGAAAGTGAGCAATAGCATAGACATGGCAGAGAAGGACGGATTACAGACCTTTTCAAGGTTAGAAAGGATGTTAGTACTCACGCGCACACACACACACACACACACACACACACACTCACTCACATACACGTTCTTTCATGAGCTAACCAGCAGCCTCTGAACCTCTTTCTTTCATCTGTGCAAAGAGCAATGTTTGGGAAAAGCTCTCAGTCAAGCTGCAGAAAAGCTAAGAAGTGTTGGCCATAGAGATGACAACTTCCAGGAAGATCTCCTTTATTTCTTAAAGCACAAACCTCAATGTCTGTGTAGTGTGTGTGTTAAACCTGCAGATGTAAATGCAAGATGGAACTGCAGGAGGGAGCTGTTTTGATCTGTGATCTGTGCGTACGTGAGAGTGAAAGAGAGAGAGAGAGAGAGAGAGAGAGAGAGAGTGAAAGGTTGTCAGGTGTTTGTGTGCAGAGGTATTGGAGGCTATGAAATATTTACCAAAGCAATAATGACTCCCCGGACAGAGCAAGAGAGGAGAGGAACGAGGGAGAGAAGAAAGGGAGAACTGCCACCCTTCACAGGAAAAGAGGGAAGAACAAAGAGGACGCAAGTTCGGCCAAGTTGTCTTTCTCTAGGAGTCTCTTTCTCTCTCTCTCTCTCTCTCTCTCAACAACAACAATAAAAAAAAGAACACACAAAAAATATAAAATAAAAAATAAAACAACAATAATGATGTGGGGGTAAACACACCATGGGTCTCCAAATATGTGTGTGCGCTCTAAAGCAATATTTAGAGATATCATCTGATGCTTAACGGAAAGACAACGGAAGATCAGACTGAACTTAGTCTCTCTCTTCTTTTCACACACAGACTGTAATACAATAATCCTGTTGTTTCATGCTGACTAACTTCAAGGCCTGGACCCCGGTGTGTGTTCTTTTAAGTGCAGGCGTAGTATTTAGCTTTGAGGTCACGCCTGCAATGCATGCTGGGGAACAGACTGAGCCGGAAGCAGGAGAGAGGAAGGATGAATTACCACTGAGCTGCTCTGAACACATACATACGGTGCACTCCGGGATCCACAGAGGGGCTCTCGGCCTCGTTACACGGGTAAACTACTTTCTGCGAGTTAGTCAAAAGTTCAGAGAACTTGGATTTACTAGTGTAATTCCCTGTTGTACAATGACGGAGCATGTGTGTGTGTTTTATTTCTATAACTGCTCTGTATAGGGCGCAAAGCTAGTGGACGCAGTGATGGACGGTGCTTTTCACAAGTGGTGAAACACAGATAACACTTATTACGGCAAAATATAGTATGTACTAGATTAATTAAGATCAATTTAGTCTGTGCCGCCAATGTTTGTACTAAAAGCTCTCACTAAACAGTGAACTTACGGAACACACTTTTTTTTATTTTTACAAATTGCAATTTACAAAAAAAAAAGATTGAAGCATGAAACAGAAGTTGCGATAGTCTTTTCTTCCCTTTTCTGAAGTATATCCAAGTGAAATGGTTTCTTGAACAAGAATGTAGGTTTGGACTTGTTTTTGTCCATCGGGAATTGATTGGATCGTTGGATCATTGTCATTTGCTATTGTTGTGATCTCATGTGAGTGACACGAGTCCCGTTCCTGCGCTCAAAAACATGTCACCAGAGAAGAGATGTTGTTGCAAAAGGGAAGGGAAGTTACTTTGATTAAAGAATATAAGGGCACATGAAAAAAAAAATAATGATGTACACGGATAAATCATTTAAAATAAATACTGCAACATTCCACAAAAAAATATACGAATTGTAAATTTTGATTTTATGGTGACTTTTTAGAACATCAAACTAAATGTCTCTTGAGTCACAATAGACCATTAACCGCATGTCTATCTCGGGCCACTCCATATACAACAGCATTTTTAAATGACAAATATCGTCGATCATGTTACACTTATTAATTATTGGTTTACCCATTTAAAAACTCACCCAATCACAAAGAAGTTGGGCTCCAGGAAGGACAAAAAAACAGATTTAGAGCCCAACGTCCAATCAGATTCAATGCAAATAGCGCTCCTTATGCAACCATAGTCTGCAAGTCATAGTGACTGTTATAGCATCCTAGCAGAGGTCAAAATTACATGTTTAGAGCCTCTTGTCTAGTAAACATTGATTTAGAGTTCTATTAAAATCAATGCTATAGGTACTTGCCAAAGAGTGAAGAGATTAAAATGGATCACAAACAGCATGACACAAGTGTAATATTATTTAATGTTTATTTGCTAAAAAATATTAGATAGATGATAGATAGATAGACAGATAGATAGATAGATAGATAGATAACTGCAAAGCAGATTTTTGTTGGATAAAGGCTCATTGATATACTGTTTGAGAACAACACACACCAAACTAATTCATCACCTCTATTTACAGTAATATTAGCACTTTCATTCTCTTGTATTGCAATGTAAACTGGGTTGAAACATTGAGCCACCGCTGAGAATAAATGCAGCGGTCAGACCAAAGCAACCAGGCTGCCGTGTATGATCTATAATTGATCGAGATGATAAACGTGTGCGTCTGTGTGCTTTCGGCTACTGCTGTCTGACAAATGACCAAACACAACCTTTAGAGCTGACCTACACAAACCGAGGAGAGGCACGAGGTTGGCTGATGTCAAAAGAAAAACAATGAGTGGAACAAAATCGATGAAACTAGAGCAGCCATCGCTCCACCAACGAGGGACGTTAAACAACGACTGAGCTGCTGGGCAATTACCATGATTGGAGTGAGAGCATATGTGTATTTGTGTGTTAGTCCCTCAGGTATTCTCCAAGCCACTTTTGATTAGCACATATGCTTAAACCGATACGGAGTGACTGTGTGTGTTTATGTGTGAGGCTGTCTTCATTAGCATGTGTGCTTTTACAGACGAGGGTTGATCGGTCAATGCTGTGCACTTTATTTATGAGTAAAAGGAGACAGATGGAGCAGGGCGAGGTATTGATGAACCACTGCCTTTAAACAGGAATCAATAAGCAGGGAGGGGCCGAATGACACACACATTAACTCTGTAATATGAGGGGATATGGAATCACTGATCTCTCTTGCTAGCCTGTCCTGTCTCTCTCATCTCCCACCTTCTCTCGCCATTTCTGGCAGAAGAAAAAAAAGGGGATGGGAGTTTGAGATTAAACAGTGGAGGAATGTGCTAATCAACACTATTCATTAGGTCTGTCAGTGACAGAACAAAGTTTAGGGGATTCTACCTCCAACACAACAATCAGCCAAAAATCAAGTTTGTGTCTATCACATTCTTCAGTTTGTACTTCTGTCAGATACACAATATTTAAATATTGTGTAAATCAATTAAAATAACCTAATTTGTAGCGTTCTAGAGGTTGTGGACTAACTAAATAAAACTTAAACTAAAATGAAAACAAAAATTGAAAATATAACAAAAAAAGTTCATTCAAAATGTGAATCAATACTATCATGGTAAATAAATAATGGCAGCGGCTATTTGCACTAAGTGCAAATACCAATAGATGCTATTTACACTAAGTGCAAATAGCGATAGATGCTATTTACACTATGTGAAAATAGCGATAGATTCTATTTACACCATGTCAAATTATCAGTTCTTTGCAATAAGAGTAGCCTAAATAGTAATTAGATGCCATCTATAATTTATATTGGCAGATACTATCTGCACCTCAGTATTTTGTACATTAACAGGATGCAATAATATCATAAAGTGTAAATGATTATATTTATTAAAATTATTAAATGGATGCTTATTGGGAGAATACCTACACCTTCCCCTAACCCTACCCAATAAACACTTTTAATATTATTAAACACTCGTTCGCAGTTTATTTCCACTTTTAGAACATTATTTTAATTTTTATTGAAAATAAATGCAAGCTCGGCAAAAGGCGGTTTCGAACCCGCGTCGATCTTGTTAAAAGCCAGGTGCTGCGAGCCTTAATCGCTATGGCTGCGCCACTGAAGACATTGAGTTCCATGTGTCTTTTTTAAAAACTTGAGTGTCCCAACCAGACATTGGTGGGCAGAGTTAGTGTAAATAGCATTTGCCAACAAGGGACGGTATTTGCACTTAGTGTAAATTCCTTATAAATAATATACTGCTAGTTGAAAGACAAAAACATAATGCCTTTGCATTAGTGTGAAACTACTGGAGAAGAAAAATTAAACTAACCAGCCAAATTTTGTCTGAAATATTTCTTGATAAAAACTTGATATTAACTCTTTTAATCAACTTTTGCAGTGTTAAACTTGCAGTTTACCCAAAAATAAAAATTCTGTGATTGCTAACCCTCATGTCATTTTAAACATGCATGACACGATCAACACCAGCTCAATACATTTGTTCATGTAGTGAAGGGGCATCATAACTAACATAATTTACAGATTAATAAATATAAGTTTATCCTTTCATAGCTCTAGAACGCTTAAATGAAAGATGATTATAGTCCAGCCTTCACAGAGAGTCTCAGTGCCAGGTCGTCTTCCCTATATAAAATCAAATCACCCTCCCCTTTCCCTTTCTCTCCTCTGTCCTCTCCTTCTCTCAGAGCAAACAACCTTCTCTCCTCTTGTTATTAACTAAATATGAGCACTTTGACCGGGGGACAAAAATTCAATATTTTCCCCACCAAATATTTAAACCAAGCAAATAAACAGACAAATAAATAGGTCTCCCAGGCGACCGGGCGAGTGAGGAGGGCGGGATGTAATTTGACGGGCGAGTTATTTGGGAGACTGAAGCCCACAGCTATTCAGGGGCTCATTTCAGCACCTGTCAATCAAGGAGCAGAGAGGAGAGTGTGTACGACTGCGAAGTGGCCGAACGCACATACAGCCTTCAAGGTCGGAGCAGATAAGGTGAATATCGTACCTGATGAATATATCACCCTCTCCTTCTTCATCTCCTCTCGCAGGCCTATCGAAACATCTTAATTCCCCTCTAATAGCCGGCTTTTTCCGTCATGTGTACAGAAAATGCATTAAGAAAGAAAGAAAGAAAGAAAGAAAGAAAGAAAGAAAGAGATTTGAAATAAGAGATCATGAAGCATATGATCACTCACAAGCCAGCGATATTATGAAGGCCTTTCATCCATATTAGATGAGTTGCAGATGACTCTATTATGTCAGGCTAGATTGAGCTGAGCAGAGAAAGAGAGAGAGTGAGTGAGATAATGCAATAAAGCCACTACCTTTCATAAAACAAACACTTATAAACACCAGTGCCGCACGCATCATACAGATGGTCTGCTTGAACTTTAACCACCTCAAATACAATGAGTGTGTTTGAAATGGTTGCAGTGCTTAGGCTGGGGAACACTAGTGGCTTTGGTGTGTTTGAGGTTTTCAGGGCCAGTGGTGGCCAGTGCTGTGGGACAGGACAGGAAGTGGGTCATATGACATGACAGTCACTTCTAAAGTGGGCCCTGAGACCAAAGCCATTGCAGAGTGGAAGGACTTCAGAGGGCCACCGACACACACACACACACACACACAGTATCTCTCTCTGGACCGTTGCGAATACATCTCTGAAGTCAGGTCACAGCAGAGTTTAGCAGAATGAAACTGTCAACAGCACAGACACACACACACTGGAATCTTTTAAGCCAGATCACAGCAGTGTCCCTTCACTCAAGTGCCAAAAATGTGCTCCAAGAGTTTCACATCACTATCAGCGCATCAGTCAAAAGCCAGAACCGTTCCATCACAAACACAGACACACACACTGCTGAGAGCCCTGGAACCCTGCATCCTGTAATGAGCAAACCAAGAGCCTCTGTTCTCAAACCACGTGAACTACACTCTAAACAATCCTGGGTTAAAAACAACCCAAGTTGGGTTAAAACTGGACAAACCCAGCAATTAAGTTGTTTTGACCCAGTGGTTGGGTAGTTTCATTTAACTCAACTATTGTTTACAAAATTACTATACTGCTCGCTTAAAATGAACCCAAAATAGGTTGGAAATTAACATTTATTGATATGTTTAATAAATTAACATTTATTATATGAATAAATTAACATTAATAAATGGGTCCCACTTTATATTAGGTGGCCTTACCTACTATGTACTTACATCAAAAAATAAGTACAATGTACTTATTGGGTTCATATCGAATTGCAAAACACTTTTGCTGCTATTGAGGTGGGATACAGGTAAGTTTAGGGAAAGCTTTGGTGGTATGGGTAAGTTTAAGGGTGTGTAAAGATGTAAGGGATGGGTCAACAGTGTAATTATAAATGTAATTACAGAAATTAATTACAGATGTAATTACATGTAGGTGTTTTTAAAATATAAGTACAATGTAAAAGCATGTATGAACACAATAAGTGCATTGTATCATATGATTAATTTAAATGTAAGTATAGTAATTAAGGCCACTTAATATAAAGTGGGACCAATAAATGTTCACCTTTTGATTATTAGTAATTATGCGTCTGATTTTTAATTTGCAACCTATTTTGGGTTCATTTTAAGCAAGCAATATAGTAATTTTTAAACAATAGTTGAGTTAAATAAAACTACCCAGCAGGTTGGTCAAACAGTTAAACCAACCACTGGGTCAAAATAACCCAAACGCTGGGTTTGTCCATATTTAACCCAACTTGGGTTGTTTTTAACCCAGAGTGTACATACATACACTGGAGAAAAAAAAAAAAAAAATCTTTACGTATTTTTGTTTTGTAGTAAAAATATCTAAACACCCCTAAATTTGCTCATAAAGTAAAAGGTATGTATAAACCATAATCTGTATAAGATTATGATTTTAGAGAATACATCTTGAAGTAGGTTTATCAATCTACACATGAGGAATTGTTATTGCTTTAAGCATAAATCTCATTAAATTTAGTTATATGCTCAAAACAAGAAAACGTCACATTGCCAAGGTAGTAAGAAAAATACATCAATATATATTCTCTGAAAATTTATATTTGGTCATATTAACAATTTAGATTTTCTCATGAATAAATTGTGTTTTAAGGCTTAGATACACTTCTGTTCAAAAGATTTTTTTTTTTTTTTATAGATTAAGCAAAAATGCATTAAATTGACCAAAAGTGACAGTAAAACCATTTACAGAAGACTGCAGTAATGATGCTGAAAATTCAGCTTTGCCATCACAGGAATAAATTACATTTTACAATATATTCAAATAGAAAACAGATATTTTAAATTGTTATAATATTTCACACTATTACTGGTGTTACTGTACTTTTGATCAAATTAAAAGCAGCCTTTGTGAGCATAAGATACTTTATTTAAAAATGTGTTACTGACTCCAAACTTTTGAAAAGTAGTTTAAATTCTCTTAATATATTTATATATTTGATCTAACATAATTACCATTTTCTCAAAAGTATATCATATCCCATGGTGTTTTCTTTAGATATGTTTATCGAAAAACTAAAAGACTAAAATACTGATAATTAAAATGTATAAAATGTCAGATGTGCCCTACCTGTCAGCCAACAGTTGTGTTAATGATCTGTATTACATGACAGAATAATTGATTATTATTAATAAATGTGATTATCTATTTAACATTGGCATCTTTTGTCATACAGCTGTTGCTGCCATTTTATAAAAGCACTAAGAAAGCACAACTTTAATCATATTGAAATCACAGAAATGCACAATCTCTGTTCTTGTCCTATGCTAGTACTATCAGGGGGCCACATGGTTGTTAGTCCCCATTGCTTGGGTAGCCATGACAGGCGTGAGTGGCCGTTTAACCCACACAGCACCGAGGAGTGTTGTCATGGCAGCATCATGCAGTAACCATGAGGCTCATGGGTCTGACAGGTCCACTCATTGCTGGTTAACTGGGAGAACTGCATTATGTGTTCATCATGTGGACACACACGGTGCTCTTGGGACTCGCTGTCTCACTGAATAACTCGCTCTTCAGTCTGTGTAGAGATATGGACTCATGAGAACAAGTGCACACACACACAGTCTCAAGTTTGCGGTGATATTGTCTGCACGTATCAGATTTCTGCTTCTTCTTTTTTTTTTTTAATCAAAATTAAGTCTAAAAAATTGGTCTCAGATCACAAAATTTCAATTCTGTCATTACCTGCTCAGCTTTAACACATCTGGAGATCTATGACAGAACATTGCTGTCCTTTTCCACTCAATGAAAACATGCGATGACCATGGGCTGTCAAGCTATAAAAAGGACAGTAGAAACACCATAAAAGTGGTTCATATGATTCATGTGGTACATAAGTCTTGTCTTATGAAGCTATACAATAGAAGAGAAAGTAAAAAAAAAAGGTAATGTTAACCACAGATTTGAATCATAAATCGAAACCGATACTCTAAAAACCCATAGGAAAAATTCCAAGGAAACATGACTTAAATATGCAAATTCTCTTTTGATTACAAAAGATTACAAACTCAATAGCTATACTGTGAAGAAAGAAAAAAAAAAAAAGTTCAGTGCATTAACCTATTTTCAGTCATAACAGGTGTATTTTATATTATGTATTACAATGCATTTGTCCTTCAAATCATGCATGTTGTTGAATGTCACCTCTGAGATGTGATCCATCATTAACTTAGCTGTCAATCTTATAAAATCAGCATGCCTGTAGGACACACACACACGCGCACACACGCACACACAGAGTACTTAATTCCACATGCAACTGGTCATCTTCCTTTCACCTACAGTGATGTAAGATAGAGAATCTACTGATGACCTTCCTTAGAACAATGCATACCTGTGCACACATGCCTGAAAACAGACTGCAGTGAAGTTTAGAGTGGCCATTCACCTGCTCACCTGAGGCTCAGCCATCTATCACACCTTCACTACAGACTAGAGGAAACACCCCCAACACCTACAGGCACACACACACACACACACATCCTTGTTTATACTACTTTGTGGGGTCCAAATGACTCCACTAAGATAGTAAGATGAGGATTTTACGACATTGTGGGGTCCTTTAGTCAGACCCCACAAAGACAACATCTTAAAAATCATATATAAGAATGTTTGACAAAATCTTAAAAATCACTATACTATGGCCCTTTCCTAAACTATACCTAAACCTACCCGTTACAGGAACCTCTCCCTAAACCTCTCCGTCACAGGAAGCTAACGTAATTTTAACATTCTTATATATAAAATAGTAAAGGATTGCAAAATAAAGTAAACTGTGACATATACCAAAAATTCTTCATACAGCGGACTACCAGAAAAATTGATATAAATTTGGGACCAAAAATTATTCAGACACTTTGACCTGACCATGTTTTGCTTAAGTGTTATCTGACATAATTAAGATTTTTAATTATTTTTCTGACACAGTTTAACTCTGAGATCTTGTCATATTTTATTACCATTTCTTTAAACTATAGTGAATAAACTATAATAATGAAGAATGAGAATGATGCAAAATGCATACAATTATTTAAGATTCTGTATTTCAAGGTCACTAAATAAAATTATAAATTTTTTTGGTACTGACCATGTTGAGCTCATTTGTACAAAAGAATAAACCAAATACTAAACCATTCTGAAATTTGCAGTTTTAAATTCAACTTTTCCCTCAAATGCTGATAGTGTCCTTTATAATAATAAAAAAATAATTAAAAATAATAAAACAAACAACAATAACAAAAATATTAAACCTGAACAAAGTAAAGACATTTTCACTGCTCTCTGACTTTTGGATCCCACTGTATTATTATGGGTAACATTTCCATTACAGTATTTCATATAAATTCCATTAATTAACCATTAATACATTATATAATAGCTGAAATATTCATAGCTTATTATATTAAATAATATGAGTAACTTTGAATACTTATGAGTAACTTACTATGAGTTCAATAACTTTTATCTGTTAAGTACTATAAAAATGTAATAATAATTCTTCAATAACTTTTAATGAAAAATTGTATAAATTGCTACCAATATACAAACAAAATTTCATGCAAAAAGAATGAATAACCATCTACTGATTGATAAACCAGCATTGTATTTTATTTCTATCATAACTAGTGCTTTGCACACACAACGCTTTCAGAAAAGCAGTGGGGCTTGTGGCACTCCGGAAAAGAATACAGAAAAAAAAAAAGCACAATGAAAGAAAGATTATATATACATTTATATTTATATACCAACCTCACAGCATTTACTCAGAAAGAACACAATATTTGGCAACCAATGACAACTCAAAAACTTCAGAAGTATAAAACACATTTAAGCATCTTCATCGAATACTATAATATGGATCTTCTACATTAACACTGATGACATAGAAAAGCATAAAAATAAAAAGAAAGCTGCTGGACTTCAACAGTCATCCCTTTTTCATTCATCCTTCATTCGTTTAGAGGACATCAGAGTGCTTTTCCTCCTCCTTTACTCGTTAAAAGATGTTTGAGTGCATTCCTCCCTAAACTGGCAGCATTTCAGACATAGGCAAGCGTTATTGAAAGGTTAAGAGCCAATGAGCTGCGAGAATTACGTGACACAAGGGGTGTAAGTTCTCTTGGAGAGCTCAGTAAAAGCCGCCTATCGACACTACTTGTCTTGGGAGAGAAACATCTTATGTATACACAACACACACACACACACACACACACACACATTCATATTCAGTCACAATAAAACCGCCTAGACGATTGCGTACACATGTGCGTGCCACGTACCTACATGCACCTATATAGACAAACATCATCAACAAAGTCAGTCTAACAACATTAACTTTACCTTCTCCCTACAAACATTCAGACGGACACACACGCAAACATTCAAACACACTTGGGACAAATTCAAACACACTAAATCCCTAAACAATACGGCAGGTGAAAGGCAACGGCACGCATATGACACCCGTTACACCCCCACTATGTCATATCCTTTTTTACCGACTTTCTTCCTCAAAAGATGGCACACAGGCAAACACACTCACACACACACACACACACACACACACACATAGAGGAAAAGTGAACTGTGTATATTGTATACATCTACATAATGCCTGTCCAAAAAAAAAAAAAAAAAAAGCTTCAGAGGATATATGGAGAAATGAAGTAAAACATACATACATTTATGAATATATATTTATATATACGTATATTTATGGATAGGTACTGTATGCTACTACTGATATGAGTCTATGAAGGGTCATTGTAACACTACGGACTCTGTTAAAGTGATAGTAAATGATACTGATGGAAATAGGAAATAAAATGTCCCATCCAGATGTCACCCTGTATCCACCCCGGTCTCCATCCTTATATCCGTCTGTCCATCCCAGTGGACCTCAAAGTGGTGTGTGTGAAGGTGAATGTTGGTCTTCAGGCAAAGGTGGGCCAGAAAGGAGAAATTGAACAGGTGTGTGTTGTACTGTTTTTGTCACCTGTGATCCCCATCATGGCCTCTATCTCTAAACATCCACCCATAACATTCTTTCTCTCCATTTATCTCCCTCTTTTACTAATATCTTACATCCTAGGAAGAAAGAAAAAGTGAAAATAAGTCACATTTTCAGCATTTATGCTTTACTGTCTCAATCTATGAAACAATTTTCATTCACAACATTCACAGATTGAAAATCATCAGATCAGATCTGATCTTCATAAATGGCAAACAATCATTAAGGCCACTTAAGATTATTTTGATAATCTCTACATAAAAGAAAACATGGTAACACTTAGGTAACACAATAAGGTTAATTAGTTAACATTAGTTAACTACTTTAGTTAACATGAACTAATAATGAACTGCACTTCTACAGCAATAATTAATCTTTGTTAATGTTATTTTCAACATTTACTAATACATTAAAATCAAATTGGTTAACATTAGTTAATGCACTGTGAACTAAAATGAACAATGAACTGCTGTATTTTTATTAACTAACATTAACAAAGATGAACAAATACAGTAACAAATCTATTGCTCATGGTTAGTTCATGTTAGTTAATACATTAAAGCTAAAGTCGAAGTTTTGCCTCTTTGTCGCCATCTCTGTTTAAAACCTGCAATTGCAATTATTTGCAAAATGATCATCTTTACGTGGGTTGTGCATCGAGGTGCAGCTATGTGTCTGACCAACTGAACATTTTTTACAATAAATCGTGCAACCAATGGTGCAAATTATTATTGTTATACTTTGTTCTCGAATTGTTAATGTTAAAAACATCAAAATTGCGTGACTACCTAGTGTGTATTATCGTTATCCATAAATGTATGGATTAAGTGAAAACGTGTGCTACTGTTACCTTATTACCCAATGAACCATTAAAATGTCTTACCTGTCCAGCAGAAAAATAGCTATCTCTGCATCCGTTTTTAGGTCACGCCACCTTTTAAAAGCCCTGCCGACATTTATTCTTGTTTTCGCACGGGTCCGGTCGTTTTCCCTTTTTTACTGTAGGCTCTCCGCAGTCCGAAGTCTTTTACTTTTTACCACAGTTGTCAATGTTGATTGTCGTTTTGAACTTTCAAGCCACCATCTCAAGTTTAAATACATTCCAGCTGCTGTAAGAAGAGGCTACAAATGATGCGCCACCAACAGCATCCACACACGTGATATAGCCTACTAGCCAGGACTCCTTCTTTCTGTTTTCAGATGTGACGTAATGACGCAAAGACAAACATCAGCAAACTCATATTTCCCGCAAAATCCTACCAGTACCAGTCAGATTCTAAAAAATCATTACAAGCTTACCGTTGTGAATCGAGCTAAGGTAAGGAGATTTGAACACTGATTGGTTATGTACTTGCTCAATAATTGATTTAGGATAATTAAACCAAAAAAAAAAAAAAAAAAAAGGACAGCAGCTTTAACTAATGTTAACAAATGAACCTTATTGTAAAGTGTTACTGAAAACATACGACGTCAACAAAAACACAGTAATTCTACTTTACCTCCAGAGAAGTGACTCAACGCGGTTGATGATGTCAGACAGGTCAAAGGGGAGGGGCATGTCAGGATCATCATTACTCCAATAGGGTCGGTCGACAGGTGCTTCCTCGGGGGGTAATGTCTGTGCCAGGCTGGATTGGCATCTATTGGGACAGAAAAGGGAATAAAAATTTGATCATTTGATAAATAAATAAATAAATTAGGGCTTTCAAAGTTAACGTGTTAATTTAAAATCCTTAATGTGTTAAAATAATTTAACACAAATAAATGACTGAAGCACATGAAATTGAAATTTCTGAAATAAGTGACAATGAAGTTGGCTTTGCCATTACAGATTTTTTTTTAAATATATTGAAACGGAAAGCAGTTATTTTAAATTGTAATAATAAAAACAATAATAATAAAAGACTTCTTTAATAAACTTTAAAACAATATTACTGACCACAAACTATTTAACTGTAGTGTATATACACTGAAAATTTCTAAATTAATTTGAAAACACCACCAGGCTACTGTGTGTGTTTTCCAGGGAATGTGTGAATAGTTAATTTCACCCTAAACACACAAAGAAGTGTGTGTTTGTCTAGGGGCAGTCCACACTCATTTCCTGATTTCTTTACGACACACAATAACCTGCCCTAATGACACGTTTATGAAAAAGCAAAGGACTGCATAGCATTTGTGAGTATGTGTGTGTGTGGTATACATCATCATCCCCTTGCGCTTCCTTTGAACGAAGCCTTAGGAATGCACTTCTGCAATCCTACAAGTGTAAGCAGTGTAAATCACCTTCTAAATGCACCTGGCCAGTGCTGATTCATATCTCAATCATTTACACCTGGGCAGGTGAAGCCTGTGGCTTTAATTCCAAAGCAACTTTGATGTTACAGCATTTCATTTTGTCACTTAATTAATATACAGTGTGGTTTTCACTAGAATAGGACAATACAGCTTCTCATTAAAATGATGTATGCGTGTGTGTGTGCATGTTTTTGTGACATATCAGGACACAAATTTGTATAATGACATGGGTATCACAAAGGTATTACAAGGAGAGGTTGGAATGGGTGTTGGCAACATTAATGCATTAGGTATGTTTTAATGAAAAGTTTTTGACCCTGCAAATCTGAATGCAAATTAGAATGCTTTGAAAATTCAGCTTTGCAGTCCCAGGAATAAATTATTTATATTTTAAAATATATTATAATAGAAAATAAAATATTCAACTATTACACTGTAATAATATTTCAAAATAGTACTGTTTTACTGTATTTTTGATCAAATAATGCAGCCTTGGTGAGCATAAGAGACTTTCAAAAACTTAAAAAAAAGTGTAATTTTTCATTTCAAAATTACTGGAAAAATTATGAGCCATATTTAGGAAACAGAAAATCATAGAAACTTGGCGTGAGTGGATTTTTTTGGATTGAGCCAGTAAGCAACCCCCCAAAACAACCTAGCAACTACATAGCAACACCTTGGCAACCACCCACAACAACCTGCATTGTGGTGGAGAGAGGTTTGCATATATATATGCAATTCAGTTTAGCACCATTAGTTGCGTGGGACTGACACACTTCACCTTTAATACAGGAATAATCACTATCCTCACAAATACACAAAGTTCTGCCACAAATGCTTGTCTCAAGCAATCAAAGCCTATAATAAACACTCATGGTCTTCCACTGAAAGACTGCAGCCGTGCCCAGAGGAGGCCAATGTTATGGATGAGTCTCTGCTGTCCAGTGGTCAGAGGACAGCCCCTCTCTGACACTATTTGTGGTTATATATTTTGTAAGGGCCACTTAATGGTGGAGTGGCTCTCCTGTTAAGTGCTGTCTCTCCAACTGCACCAGCCACAAGAGAGGCTGCATTACATGCCAAGGGTGGAATTAGCATATAGCGCTTCAATACATCATCCTCATACTGCATCAGGGCTTGACAATAACATCCGTTAACATGCGCTAAGTACCCTAATGTAGCACATCAGTTCATAAATAATATGAGAGCTCGTTCTATACACGCATGCGTGTGTGTTTAAACTCTCTCATCATTTACTGGATTATTGGAAGAGACAGAGAAGAGGTAACTGAAGTAAATAGACTGTGGTGAAAAAGACCGCAAGCACACGAATGAATGCTAGCCATAAAGATCCACACAAACATACACACCTCAAGGGATAGTTTGCACAAAAATTAACATTTTGGGATAATTTACTTACTCTTATTTTGTTCCTAACTTGTAAACGACAGGTGGAACACAAATGGAGAAGCTTAGCAAAATGTTCAAGCTGCTATACTAACATTAACCAAAACTTTTACAGCATTAACTGATCATATTTTAATTAACACTAGCATACACTACCATTCAAAAAGTTTGAGGGCAGTAAAAATGTTATTTATTTATTTTTTTTAAGAAATGAATACTTATTTAGAAAGGATTGATCAAATAAATCCTTAAATTGATCAAAAGTGACAGTAAAGACTGTCACAATGTTAATGTTACAAATCATATTATATTTCAAATAAATGCTGTTCTTATGAACTTTCTATTCATCAAAAGCAAAAAATGTGTTCCATGAAAATATTAAGCAAAACAACTGTTTTCAACTGTGATAAGAAATGTTTCTTGAGCACCAAATCAGCATATTAGAATGATTTCTGGAGGAATATTAGTATGATCTCATTTCCATACAATGAAAGTGAAAGGTGACCAGTAACTGTCAAGCTCCAAAAAGAACAAACAAGCAGCAGAAAATTTCCCCTCAAGATGATACAGCATTCTCTGTGGTAAAAACAAATTCATTCAGATATTAAGCAACCTCCCAAAATATAGACATTTTTATTGTCTAATGTTGAATCACTGAATCATTTAGGTCGAAGAAACTCCATGTCGCATTTCCATCTGCAGTCAGTGGTTGAAGTGTGTGTATGTGTGTGTGTACTATTGGAAGTATATTTGGAAGTGTATGCCAACCATCCATACAGATTAACCTCTGCGAGATGCAGTCTACCTCTCCCATCTGACCCACGCTCAGGAGAGATCGACGTTACAATCACTCATTTCAATTTGCTCTGAAACCCTATAACCCTACAGCCAGGCCTGCTGAAATAGCGAGCTAATGTGGAGAGAAGGAGATCTATCACCTCTGTTCTTCTGGGGGGCGGCTCACATACTCCCACCCGACACATTCGGCGCACTTGAACTTCGACTCGGTCTGCGAACAATGCAACGCATACACGCACACCTGGCCTCCCAGCTGAAACTAACCACTTTAGCTAAAGTGAGTGTTAATTATGGACAGGCAAGCAGTCAATAAAAGGTTAATGCAGAAGGCAGTGGATAAATTCCTTTAAGCATTGCATCACTAGGCCATCTCTGGGCAGCACGCAAGGCTCTCTCTGTGTCTGATCAATACATTTTACTGTAATGTTCTCTGCATCGATTTCCCTCGCTCTCTGTATCCTCCTCCAACTGAGATAAACTAGAGGAGAGGGGGAGTAAAAAGCAAGAAGGAACTGATAAATGAAATGATTAAAACCTCTTTTCAGTTGGACTTTCCCTCTCTTTGACATATTGCTGTGGTTTATAGCACGGCACTGGACTTCACCTCCAAGATCGTACATTACCTGCCCCCCTCTCTTAAAGGGAGTAAAATGCCCTTATTAGACAACATCAGAGCTTCTGCCCGCCACCATTACGCTGATAGATGTAGGGCTAAAATGCTGGGTACACAGACAGGAGACAATGCTAATTGCATTAGCCCACCAGGAGATCATTTACAACCGTACAGCTACAAATGGGCTGTTTGATTAGGACATTACTGTGAGGTTAGCCTGTGCGCTACCCTGTATCTACATGCGATAAGCGCTTTTTCTTCAGGGGTGTGTGTATGCAAATTCTGCGGTTTGTATTTGCCTGCTGTAAAGTTTACAGATATTTGATGTTGTTACTCATATAGGCTGGAGATTTTCTTTGTTCTTATTTCACACACACAGGTGTGAAGGGTGTATGTGTATTGACACACAGGTGTGTAGTTTTACGATTTTTGGCAGTGATTGACCCCGTTCAGAAAATACCATCAAAACAAGTCATGCAAAAACAAGTGAGCCGATCATAAATCACAGTTTGGCTCTAAGGCTCATGCAAGCAATCACATCTCCAATATAAGAGTATGAACAAGCACACTGATATCAACTTCAACAGATTCTTCAGATAGTCCCATTTAAAACTATAAAAAAGGGGTTACTTTCTGTACTGATATAAACTTAATGTAAACGGACATTGTTCGTCAATGAGTTTTAGGAACAGTAATTATTCCGTTTCATTGATTTTCTATGTCAGAAAACAAGTGCGCATCTTCAGATAATTTGTAAGTCTGTACAGAACTATAACTAGAATTAAAACTAAAATAACTAAAATAAAAAATAATGCGAACCTTACAGGGAAAAACTGAAATTAAAGTACTGTTTCATGACTCCTAAAATAAAATGAAATAAAATAAAATAAAAAAGAGTGACCCAAAACAAAACCCCAAAACTACATTAAACAGAGAAGACAAATTAAAAATAAAATTGAAATAAAAACTAAATTAACAAGCAAGTAAATAATAATAAAAAAAAATAAAAAAATATTTAGGAAATATATCTACATGTGCATGTAGGTGGGTGACTGACTGTCTGGGTGAATGACTGGCATGTGATCATTTTAAAAACCTTAGGCTAATAAACAGCATCTGATCTACCATTTCCCTCAATAAATGGCTACAAAAAAAAAAAAAAAAAAACGTGTATAAGTTGGTTGGGAGACAATGAGCAGAACTATATTTGGGTGGAAGGCAATGAGTCCACCAGAGGCAGGAGGTCTTTTGCATCTGTACTCCAACAGCTCCCAGCAGACCACATGAAATGAACTCTCCCAAGCTCTGGTAAAGGACACACAGACACCGCAAGAGAGAACAGGGAGAGACCCCGCCAGCACACCTTTACTCAGACAGGCTCGTTTGATGTGGTGAGAGTGGGTGTCTGGGTCCTAACCCAACCAGATGACATGAAAAACGCACACTCACAGCGGTTGCCTCTAAACGGCTCTCATAATTGGGGTAATAAAAAGGGGCTGAAGTCTTAAGCTGATTGCAGAGGAGGCCACTGCTGTCTCTGAACTCTCAAAACCAGGTGGACGTCTATTAGCCTGTTAACACCGTAACAAATTATCCCACACGCCCCTCCGATCGCCCCCCTCAGGCCTCATGAAAGAACGCAGCCAGATGTCAACTCTAGCACCGGTTTACAGCACACGACACACCATACACACAAAGACAGGTTGTAATAAGGAGAAGCGTGTGAAGAGGGCAACAGTGAAGTCTGAAGTCGTTTGTCTGTCAGTCAGTTCTGTTAAATGACATTTGAATGAAGCTGCATGGGTCTCAGTGTCCCTTTGGACGCTGTCCCACCTGGACCGGGGTCCCTTTGGATAACATCAAGGCAAAAACACACAGTGTTGCAGTAACTTGTGCCCTGACATGTCCAACCTACTGAGGTGACAGCCTGCCACATACAACATTGTGATATTCTGGGCCAAAACTAATTAGTAGGTTTAAAAAGACACTAGGGGTTTTTCACTCTGATGGTGTTTATTTACATGTCGGAATGAAATATGGAGAGGTTAGGAGAAGGAAAGGGCTATATATGTGCATGTGTGTGTGTGTGAGAGAGAGAAAAGTGCCTGAGGGAGAGGAGGTTATGAGGTTCTGAATGTTTGCAGTTTTTCACAGGGGAGTGTTCGAGGGCCAATAAATCTTTGAGTGATCAGGAAGTGGATAACAGCGAGGCTGGGAACACTAACACTGCGTTTAACATGTTAAATGTCTGCCACATCACTGCCGTGAAAACTGACAAATGCACCAGTAAAACGATCAGTTTCGTGAATACATAAAAGAACATACACCTGTACGCTTATGTGTCCTGTATGCTAACACAACTCATGCTTAGACCATCACAGATGGCATCACAGAGTTGAAAGAAATGTGATAAATAGGCCTGTTCTGACAGATATACTGCAAATTCAGTGACCCTCACCTGACCGCAGTCACATGACCGATGAGTCGACAGGACATATGGGTCCTATGTTATCAAAAGAAATTTGCTAATTACAGATATGAGAAAGAATAAGAATGACTCATAAGGCATACTTTTTAAATTTCTACATTTAAGAAAATATATAATCATATACAAAATATACAATGATTACATATTAAAAATGAATTAAAAATTGTTCAGGTGTTAGCAACACTCTACAAGAAGTTTTGATTTGTTTAAGTTATTGCACTAGGCATCATGGACTAAAAATAAAAAAAAAAAAATTATTAATCGATTATTAATTGATATTAAAATTAAGATAATATACAAATATATTTTTAAAATGTCAAGTTGTTTAAATTAACATTAATATGCACTACCATTCAAAAGTTTGGGGTTCAAAGATTTTTATTTATTTTTTTAATAAATTAATACTTTTATTTAGCAAGGACACATTCAATTGATAAAAATTGACAGTAAAGATATTTATAATTTTACAAAAGATTTTTTATTTCAAATAAATGCTTTTCTTTTGACTATTCTTTAAAAAAATCATGAAAAAAATGTCCCACAGTTTTCACAAAAACATTAAGCAGTTAATGTTTTCAACTGTGATAATAATAAGAAATGTTTCTTGAGCAACAGATCAGCATATTAGAATGACTTCTGAATGATCATGTGACACTGAAGACTGGAGTAATGATGCTGAAAATTCAGCTTTACCAATACAGAAATAAATTACACTCTACAATATATTAAAATTAAAGTTATTTTAAATTGTAATAATATTTCACAACATTACTGTTTTACTGTATTTTTGTTAAAATAAATGCAGCTTTTGTGAGAAATTAAACATTTTTACTGACCCCAAACTTTTTTAACAGTGGTGCATTGTGAATGAAAATGAATTAACAATGAACAATAGTATATTTATAAATTAACTTCAACTGAAATTAATAAATGCTGTAAAAATTGTTGTCATTGTTAGTTCATGATACACGATGCATTTAGAAAATCTTACTCAAATGAACAGTAGCCCCTCACTGCAGAACACATGAGATCCAGGGGGTGGAGACCGGTAGGTTAAGGGTTATATAAAGTGGGAGGAGTTGGATCTAGATCCAGGGGGTGGAGATGGGTAGGTTTAGATCCAGGGGGGCGGAGACAGGTAGGTTTAGGGATATGCAAAGTGGGAGGAGTTGGATCTAGAGTGGATCTTGTGTTCTTCAGTGAGGACCATCTCTAATCAGAGTAAGGTCTTTATCACAGTAAGATGTTTATATGACATGAGCAGAACTCTTCACTCCAGTTTACATGCAATTTTCATTACTCTGATTATTCGCTAATAAGTATGGTTATACCACACTAAGATAGGCATGCTAAGGCATACAGTATGCATGTTACCTGCCATTGTTTTAATCTGTTTACAACAAATTCAAAATACATTTTTATGGACGTGCTGGATATTATTTGGCGCCGTGATGAACATCGCAATGCCGGGTTTGCCTGCACTTCCGTTGCGCTCTTCATGCATCTGAATGAGGATACAGAGCAGATACTGCGCAGCGAGTCGTGTTGACAGAATTTAGCGATTTGGAGAAGAGAACAAACGGCATCTGTGCACTTTGGTCAGAGCGGGAATAATACAATTAAGGTGTTTACATGCCTGCATATTGCGATAAAAATTGGCAAACACCACCTAGTTTAATGCAATTATGCTTACTACGATTATGAGCTTAATCGCATTACTTTAATTGAAGCATTGTGTTTACATGAGGTAAAGTTCAATTGCAATATTGCTAAAATCCCATTCCCATTATGAGAGTGCATGTAAATGCACTGAATGATGAAAAGCATCCTAATGAGTTTTAACAATGTAGGCAAGTGCATATACACCAAATAAAACAGGTAAATACAATAACAATGGATGACATAAAATGAATGGATTGGATAATTAGATGATTACAGTGGAGGTAGAAATTCTTATTTTGGGAAGTGACACCAGCCATGTATTCAAACAACACAAATGAATTCATGTCATCTAATTACACTGAACAAAATTATAAATGCAAAACTTTTGTTTTTGCCCCCATTTTTCATGAGCTGAACTCAAAGATCTAAGACTTTTTCTATGTACACAAAAGGCCTATTTCTCTCAAATATTGTTCACAAATCTGTCTAAATCTGTGTTAGTGAGCACTTCTCCTTTGCCGAGATAATTCATCCACCTCACAGGTGTGGCATATCAAGATGCTGATTAGACAGCATGATTATTGCACAGGCCACATGATTAGGTTGGCCACAATAAAAGGCCACTCTAAAATGTGCAGTTTTATCACACAGCACAATGCCACAGATGTTGCAAGTTTTGAGGGAGCGTGCAATTGGCATGCTGACTGCAGGAATGTCCACCAGAGCTGTTGCCCGTGAATTGAATGTTCATTTCTCTACCATAAGCCATCTCCAAAGGCGTTTCAGAGAATTTGGCAGTACATCCAACCGGCCTCACAACCGCAGACCACGTGTAACCACACCAGCCCAGGACCTCCACATCCAGCATCTTCACCTCCAAGATCGTCTGAGACCAGCCACCCAGACAGCTGCTGCAACAATCGGTTTGCATAACCAAAGAATTTCTGCACAAACTGTCAGAAACCGTCTCAGGGAAGCTCATCTGCATGCTCGTCGTCCTCATCTGGCTCTCAACCTGACTGCAGTTCGTCGTTGTAACTGACTTGAGTGGGCAAATGCTCACATTCGATGGCATCTGGCACTTTGGAGAGGTGTTCTCTTCACGGATGAATCCCGGTTTTCACTGTACAGGGCAGATGGCAGACAGCGTGTATGGTGTCGTGTGGGTGAGTGGTTTGCTGATGTCAACGTTGTGGATCGAGTGGCCCATGGTGGCGGTGGGGTTATGGTATGGGCAGGCATATGTTATGGACAACGAACACAGGTGCATTTTATTGACGGCATTTTGAATGCACAGAGATACCGTGATGAGATCCTGAGGCCCATTGTTGTGCCATTCATCCACAACCATCACCTCATGTTGCAGCATGATAATGCATGGCCCCATGTTGCAAGGATCTGTACACAATTCCTGGAAGCTGAAAACATCCCAGTTCTTGCATGGCCAGCATTCTAACCGGACATGTCACCCATTGAGCATGTTTGGGATGCTCTGGATCGGCGTATACGACAGCATGTTCCAGTTCCTGCCAATATCCAGCAACTTTGCACAGCCATTGAAGAGGAGTGGACCAACATTCCACAGGCCACAATCAACAACCTGATTAACTCTATGCGAAGGAGATGTGTTGCACTGCGTGAGGCAAATGGTGGTCACACCAGATACTGACTGGTTTTCGGACCTGTGCACCTGTGCAATAGTCATGCTGTCTAATCAGCATCTTGATATGCCACACCTATGAGGTGAATGGATTATCTCGGCAAAGGAGAAGTGCTCACTAACACAGATTTAGACAGATTTGTGAACAGTATTTGAGAGAAATAGGCCTTTTGTGTACATAGAAAAAGTCTTTGAGTTCAGCTCATGAAAAATGGGGGCAAAAACAAAAGTGTTGCGTTTATAATTTTGTTCAGTGTAGAAACAAAAAGAGCCATGCTCTAACACAAATAACACTGTTTGCCTACTTATCACTGACACGTATCACTAATATTTTGCTTCCGGAAACACAGAGGACTGGACAGGCTGGTCTCAGTTACTAAGAAATGGTTACAAAGAGAGCCGCAGGTGCCAACTGTCATGTTCTCACGAATGACAGCTGTGAAATAACAACTTCTACCAGTAAAACTGACAACATTACAAAGTGAAAGGAATTCATTCAAATATGAGTAGCATTCATGCAGTGAATATTCTACAGATTAATCAGAGTGAAACTAAAAAATTCAGAAGATCAAATTAAAGAGATATGAGATAACATCCACCAGATATTTGAAGCCCTGAATCACCTGCTCCTCCTGATGTATGAATAGCGTTTTTGAAGCCTATTAAGTAAACAGTGTAATTAAAACAGCGTGGCATTTAAAAGCCTGTGAATCGCGACAAATTTGTTGAAGGGAGTGGTCAGGCCGTGCAGGTCCCTGGGGCACTGCAACAAGCAGGCAGTGTTAATTTTGACAGCAAATTTTGATTTAGTTTTAGTCATAGTCTTTTGACTAAAATGCCATTTAGTTTTAGTCATATTTTAGTCATCGGAAATTGTTTTAGTTTTAGTCTAGTTTTAGTCGACGAAATATCATAAGATTGTAGTCGACTAAATCTAAAGTAGATTTAGTCGACTAAAATCTAATTTAGTTAAATTGTAATGCATTAAGTAAGCATTTCTCTAACAATACACAGATCCAATACACTGATCTGATATTCTCCAAACTGTTAATGTTAAGACAACCAACTGTACTTTACTCGCCATGGCAAGTTTAATTAAAAGTTTTAGTAATTTTTGGTGTTTATGTCTTAGTTTTTGCTTTTAAATGTCTATATAGTTTTTTTTATTTACATATATATATATATATATATATATATATTTATTATTTCAGTTAACGTTCATTTCAAGTAATAAAGATTTTTTATGGTTTAATTTTAGTTAACTATAATAACCCTTATACTTGTAAAATATATTGAATAATGTGTCAAATAATGTTTTTAGTCTTTCCTTTCTGTGACAGAAGATACAGCAGTTTACTATAAATTAAATAGAAATTTAATTAAATACAGTTTATTGTGTAAACAAAATAACAATAATGACCAGGAAAAAATAATAATTATAAACCATCCCGAAATACACCGTGACTCTTATTCTGAAATGTCTGCAGTCTGCACTGTAGCCTATTGTAGTAGCAGGCTACTCATGAGGGAGATAAAATATGCATTCTTACAACCGTCTAAAACATATTACCATATAAACATTGTGTAGTAAACAATGTCATAATTCATCAATATTAGTTCATAAGCAATCGGTTGGCATAAATGTGCGCTATTCATTGATTGCACAGGAGTCTGAAGTGCTGCTGGATGAGCCTGTAGAGCACGCAACAACGCTGCGTTTTCATGTAATTAGATCAGCACGTTACACTTCAAATGTGCGCATCTTCCACACAGGCCAGCAGCCCTGACTGGATGTCATTCAAAACGCATTTTTATTTAGTCATCGTCTCGTTTTCGTCCGTGAAATGTCGTTGACGAAGATTATGACGAAAATTATTCGGCAACTAAATTAACACTGCAAGCAGGTATAGCAGAATCACAGACATGGGTAGGTGGAGGATTTGTGTTTGCACAGTAGCTGTGTTTCCATCCAAATGTGAAATGAATATTTTCAAAGTTCGCAAAAAAGGAAAAAAAAAACAAATGCGAATTAGGTGCGTTTCCATCAAGTTGATCGAGCGGATGACGGTGGTATTGGTAACCTAGTAACCGACAGTAAATAAAGCACTATGACCGAGCATTCGAGAAAGGTTCGCCTAAACACTTATGAATAAGAAAACAATAAACGAGAGCCGCCTGAACTCTTCTCGACTTTATTAAGCGTCACACACATGAAAGAGGACACCCCGAAAAACCAGCGACACTCCAGTACAAAAGTGCGCATGACCCTTGCCTATCTACGACAAGGCACGAGGGGAAAATGCATTGCATGTAGACATAAACAACGAGCGCCAGTACATGCAGAATTAATGCATCATAACAGAATCAAGTCTGTTACAACACCATCTGCAAAAACAGCCGATTAGTCACGTGGGTTTAACGTTAGCTACATCAGAATTTTTTCGGTAAATGCACTTCCATCTCCTACTATTCGCATTAACTCTTTTTTCGCACAAGTTAAAAACAACCTCAAGTGAGCGTAAAAACGTTTTTGTGAATTATTTATTTTTAGAAATTTGGAGTTTCCAACACTCGTTTCTGATGTGATACTTAAAAATGTGCATAAAAACAGGGTGATGGAAACAGCTAGTGTGTGTGTAAGAGAGGGAAAAAGGGAAGAAAAAATTAAGAGAGCAAATTAAATGACAAATGCTCTGTGTGCATGCATGTGTGTGTTCGTTTAAAAGGATGTGTGCTAGCTATTAGGAGGAGGTGGTGTGTGTATGTGTGTGTGTTAACGGTAATGAAGTACCATAGTTAAAGTGATAGGTAAACACATGCTTGACAGAATCAAACAAGTTATCTTTGTTGCAAATAGAATGGATATTTCCCATCCATTGATATTAGTTAAGTAATTTGCTGTGTAATGTACCCAGCCCTTTGTCTACACCGACTGAGCTTTACTAGCGTCAGCACGCAAACAAAAAGCCACAATGAGGGTTTATAGAAGCTTTTATGTTTTTGCAGTGGCCTCATACCTTAAGGACTAACATAGACATTGAGACTAAAGAGCACATGAACAATTGAACTGGAGAAGGTTCTTAAAGAGGACAATGGAAATGTTCCAGTTCAAACAAAAGTTTCTATAGAGCACAATAGCAGGATAAACATGTGAGATTTGTCTCAGTTTCCAGTAATTTTTTTGTAATGCAATACAACAGTAGCAAATGGGGACAAATACAAAGTATATACAGACAAAACTAATCATCATAACTGTTTTTAATGACCATTTTCACCCTCTCTCTGACACTGAGAATTAAATGTGCCACTCAAAACTTTTATATAAATATTGTTTATGTATGTTTGTGAACAGGGGTTGAAAAATATATATACAATCAAATAAATCAATTAAAATATTAAATGCTAAAAACGTCAAAATCTCACACACACAAAATTGCAAGCATGTTCTTATGAACCAGTGATTCAAGTTTAATAAAGTAATTTATCTTTTTTTTTTTTTTTTTATAATGCAAGCAAAAACAGTATGCCAGTAAAAGTCTGTCAGTGGGTGTATTAAGATAAGTGAGAAATCATTCAGTTCCATTTCAAAGAACACATTTTTTTGCATTTAAAAACAAGGCGCATAGCAGTTAAATAAAAAAAGCAAAGTCTAGAGACATGTTTCTTGAGTGCTGCGTTTTTTGAACACCGTGCAAGAAGCTGAAAAGGTGTGGGACATGAGCGCAATGGTCCATCTAGTGCATGTTTACATAGAAATAACAATGTGTGGTCACATTAGCAAAAACAGGTCCATTGCATACAGTCAATAGTGCAGTGATGTGTGAAGCACAGCTCAGAAGTCACTTTTAAACCAAGCAATGTTCTGTTGGTTAACTTGGTGAATTCATGTGACTAAATTAAACCTGTTGCAAAATCTGCGCGGGGAAATCTTTTTGTCCTCACTTGAAATTCCAGATTGCTTGGATTCATATTGAAATGACTGGATTTCGAATGTGAAAATTGCAGAACAGCGGTAAATGTGAACATTATGTCAGGGTAATAAATTATTTATTTCTCTCAAAGAAACAGCATGGGTTCCCCCAATATAATCTTTTGTTCCAATGGCGGTTTCTTAATTCTTTTTGGACTCAGGACAAAGTTAAAGTTATGGAAATTTTCATAGTACACTGAACTCTTTTATCTCAAAAGATCAAGCAATATTTGATTCCGCATGATGTGACCTTTACATTTTTGCAAGTATAATACAGCATCGCTGTGTTTAGCAGCAGTAATTGTTTCCTCTGCTTCATGCGATTCCCATTAAAGCTGCATAAACCACACTGTAATCTCTCTGAACCTCGGTGGATGGCTGTGTTCACCCACAGAGCTCAGCTACGGGGGACGGTGAGATGACCGGCTTAAGGGGTTAACTGCTGATCTGGAAACAGCAGGGTGGATCGCTAAAGGGGCTCAGTTTTCAGACTCACAGACCCTCAGCTGGCCCGAGGCCAGTGTCTGAGAGCAAACAAGCATGAGCCAGACAGCCCAGTCAATCTGAGAGATTACATTCTTCACAACTGTTTAGCCTCTGCTCTCCTGGAATGAAACGACTGACACCAAGTACAGAAAGTTATCATCTGTGTCGCGTTTTGAAGTCTAAAGGCTGTCTGTGAATGAGAAAATGGAGTGAAGGGGCAAAAACTGGCTAGAGAGGAGGACGAAGAGGAACAGAGACATATAAAAGAGAGGGGGTCAGTCTCTCCAGGGACTCCCAACATACTGAGTAACATCAACATGTCACCATCCATTCCCCCTCCTTCCTGTAAATCTGAGGACCCTGCAGACTCTTCAGGCCTAATGACTCCTGACTCGCTCCGTCCACCTCCAGCCAGTCACCGCACATGGCTAGAACAGACAGAAAATCATTCAGCAGCTTGCCTGAATGAATATTTGATGGGGAGAGAGTATTTTTGCCCATGGTGAATAAGAACACAGTATGTGTGTGTATTGTGTGTGTCGGCATGGTTCTTGCCTTTTATACAGCTATTTCAAGGAAATTCAGAGAGATTTTTTGCTTCCCATAGCTGATAAACGCCTTCCAAAGTAACAGTTCCTCTGCTGTTAGCATCAATCAGTGCTTCCATAAAGGTTAAAGGACAAATTTACCATTTACCAGATCAGTTAACCTCAACCAACAAAAATCTTTATTTAACCTGGTGCCACATCGTTTCCCCTTCCAAGAATCTATATCTGATATGTTCAGAGCATCTGCTCGTTGTAGCATCTTGCACAGAGAGTGAGTCATACCTGTAGCGTTAGCAATTTTACGCCATGAGTGATGTTCGTGTGCTTAGTGTCTTACCTTTAATTGAGCTCTTTAGCCAGGCTTTGGCCGCCTGCCATTATACACACTACAAGACACGGTTTCACTGAAAAACAAACATGGAATACAATATGCTGTCTGTCAAAAACAAGTTTCCGATTCATTCAATCCTAAACTGGTTTGCTATTTCAAGGCATGTGAAGATTTCGTGTCCTCTCCCACGGTATTATTTGTTGCTCTGACTCTTATTCAAAGCATCATTATTGAATAAACCCAAAACACCAGGTGAGCCTTTGATGAGGTTGGTTCACTTAATTAAAAACGAACAGGTTACAACAACACACTCCCTTCCCTTTTTGTTGTTTAATAAAAGTCCAAGCTGTGTGCCAAATTTCTCTCCACTGAAGTGGTTTGGAGGTGCTGAAACGAGAAGAGAATCATAGTGACAGAATTATTGCCGCCACCTGTGACCTCGCTAACGATGTCACATTTACATACAACTGTTTTGTCCTGAGTTCAAAGTGGATTCGTTCCAGCCATTTTGAGAGATTGTGTCATATTTGTTAAAACAGATATCTGAATTAGTCTATGTGCAGATTTAACTCTACAAACCCACACCCAACCCAACATAATGATCTTAAATTAAACTAGCACTACAATCATCTGAGAATCATAACGCAAATCATTTTCGACAAACATCAATTTTTCGACAAGAGCTAAACCCTTGTCTAAACGGGTTTACAAAAGAATCTAATTGCTCGTGCTAACATTGCGGCTCACCTGCTTTTGTTTGGTTCTAATCTAGCAGATCCTACTTTAACACTTGCGTCCTGTTCAACAGGATACTGAACTGACTGAAAAGGCTGGGAGTGATTTATGACAATTAGTTTCTCATGTCTTAAGGTATGAATTGCTGTTAAAGGATGTGTGGTATATGTACAAAGGTACTAGAAGTAATAGATAAATTTCATCTTAGAAATAGCTATCAGGATTAGCACAGAGTAAAGAGTGTCCCCTCCTGGTGGACAGCACTGGCTGCATCTGCTGGTGTTTAAATAGAAAGCATATTTGGTATGCATGATATGCAGGTACATTACCACAATTACATATTTTTAGGTCATCTCAAAAACTGCTTGAAATCACAACTAAATAACATATTTCAAATCAGCAACAAAATCTAACATGAACCCATAAATGTTTCTTATGCTCAAATAGCGCTAAAAAAGCTTATTTTTCAGGCTAGACCAGCCAGTCCTAAGCGCGAGTCTCAAGATTCTATGGGAACCGGAGCTTCTAACTGGAGCTTCTTAGCTTTGTGGCTAACCTGAAGGAAAGGAGTTGCATAGAGAATGCTGGAGGGCAACTACGGGGAAGAAGACATGGTGTGGGTGGTTCCCTGTGGCACCCTGCCCCATGGTCCTCTCCTGCGGGCACTGCCTGTCCACCCCACACATCACTCACGCCTCAAATACAGCACACGCAGCTAACCGCATCCCATGAGATCTGGGAGTACATTGTCTGATCGCTGTTCACAGCACTGAACAGATACAAATGGTTTATCCATGTAGCTCCGTGGACCCTGGTACCTCTCTCGGTCTCTCTGGCATTCACCTGACAGGGTTGAACGACAAGCGTGCAAATCTGCAGAGGCTGGATTTAATGCTCTAAAAAGCACACCGGCCACCGCTACCATCCTACCTTTAATCAAAGAGAACGAGAGAGAGAGAGGCCAGGGTTATGCTCAAATCTCAGACTAGGGGAGCGACATGAACAACAGATGCTCTGACAAACCAAAACAGGAACAAGGAGTCAACACACGGGAATTGCACACACTCTCTCCGAATGGACCACTGATAGTCACACACAACAGGCAGTAAAAGGCAAGTTCAACTCAGTTCTCAGATGCTCTTTGAAAATAAAATGCCTCCAGTGTGAGGCCCAAACTGGTTCCAGTAAGTTATTGCAAGTGTAATACAATTTAGAGACCGTAAACTGAGAAACTAGTTAGTGGGAATTTCCCACATAGCAACTAAAGCATGTCAGTGTGTTAGTTTTGAGGGATGTTTGATATATTACCTTTGCCATCACTAAATGCTCACAAGATGACATGATATGAAGACTGTTCTCATAAAAGTGTTTCAATTACATATCAAGGCTCGAAACTTCAACAATTTTGGCCACATATGCTCCCGAAATTGAATCTGTGCGACCTCAAAATTTATTTAGGAGCATTTGTGCGAGTGCAAATAATTGTTGTGGTGCGACCTTTTTTCTAGAGATGCATCGGTCTACCGGCCATAAATCAGAAATGGCTGGTTTGTGCTCCAAACACATGATCAGCAACCGGCCGGTTTTTAGTTTCATTTTGGCTGATCTCTATTCCAGACTAGCACACAAACTGCATTGCAATCATTTTCGCGAAATGTCATTTGTGTGAAAATATTACGAAGTCTGTTAAAAGGACATTAACACAGACAAGAGACGGGACACGCTGCAGACAGGCAAGAGACGGGACTGACGCAGCAGAGCAAATACCAAGCACAGCAAGCTCACTATTCACGATGCTTGAAATATAGAAAAATATAAAAAAAGAAAAATATAATTATTGAACTGGGGTGGGGGTTACGTGTTACGCATATGTGTGATGCTGAAGCAGGAGCCGGCCAATAATGAGTCGGTGCTCTGACGTAGAACCTAGAAACACTGAACGCATTTCATAAAATTAAGGTTGAACCACTGCAGTCACATTGACTATTTTAACGACGTCTTTAGTCCCTTTCTGGACCTTGAAAGTGGTGGTTAAATTGCTGTCTATGGAGGAGTCAGACAGCACTCAGATTTCATCAAAAATATCTTAATTTATGTTCCGAAGATGAACGAAGGTCTCACGGGTGTGGAATGACATGAGGGTGAGTAATTAATGACAGAATTTTCATTTTTGGGTGAACTAACCCTTTAATTTTTGATGGGTGCTCCTAAATTGCTAATGGTCCTAACTTTTTGAAGTTGGGAGCACCAGTGCTACCAAGTAAAAAAGGTTATTTCTGAGCCCTGCATATGGTGTTTCACTAAAACATTGAGTAAACTCAGAGTCCTCACATTTATTAGACGTGAGGGCCAAACTGACTGGTAAGTTATTGCAAGTGTAATACAATTCATAGGCTGTAAACTGATAAACTAGTCAGTGGGAACATCCCACCACAGCTACAACAGTCAGTCAGTGTATTTTAAATGTCTCTGGATAATTAATGCACCATGTTTTGATTGTTATGAAATTTAAAACTGCTTTTATGAGTGTAATTTTCAGCCTACACACACTGGAGAACAGACTCAACAAGCTGTCGCTCTCTGATTTTGCCATGAACTTCCAACCCACATATTTCTAACAACCTACAGAAGATGGTGAAACACTTTGAGTAACAACCTGGATTTGTAATATGATTCTGTAGAGAAGAAAGTGTGGTGTTCACAAACATGGAGGAAGAGGAGTACATAGAAGAAAGGAGAAATCACACATATGGAATAAAGGCTTGAAATGAAACATACGGAAATGAAATAAGAAGGGAAGAGAAGACAGGCACTGAAGAGGCGTTTCCGCTCAAGTCCTCCGGCATTGGTATGTTAATGCTGCCAGCTTCCTCTGCTTATCCTACACAGGATCTTGCTAAGGCATATCGCCTTCAGCAGAGCCTGGCATGAACCTGGCACCAACACCACCTCACACACACACAAACATCAGTCTGCCCCTTTCTAGCTCTTTAGTTATTCATAAGGTGGCATGTGTGTCATCCTGACACAGTGCAAGCCACGTCTAGTCATTTGCTTGTGTGTTGTATGACCGAACATCTTTGCCATGAAATACATCCACTGAGGCCCAAATTATAATTATTTTCAGTGGTAATGGACCCAACTTACCTCTGGACATCAAATAAACACTTGTATAAGTTCTCATTTTTTTCCAAGTGTCTCTTTCTTCTTTCCGCATTGCTTTTGAATATGGAATCTCTTCTTTTGGCACTCAATTCATTTTGGTGTGTTAAACACATGTAAGCTGGCACTATTAGTTAATAGTTCACCGAAATATGAATATTCTGTCATCATTTACTCACCCTCAAGTTGTTCCAAACCTATATGAATTTCTGTCTTCTGCTGAACACAAAAGAAGATATTTTGAAGAATATGGGTAACTAAACAGCTGCTGGGTCCCATTGACTTCCATAGTATTTTTTTCCAGACGAATTCATACAGGTTTGGAACAATTTGAGGGTGAGTAAACGATGACAGAATTTTCATTTTTAGGTGAACTATCCCTTTAAATTATCTCCATATTAGTGAGAAATAGTGTAAAGTCACAATGCCAAACCTAGCAAACATAACCTCATATTGTGCAGCAATATGTGTCATTATTTTGCACTGAGAGAGAAGTAAATAGAATTTACAACTTACCAAATGGTGAGAGAGAAAGAGACAAAGAGAGAGTGACATTTCTCCCTGCTTCATTTCAAACAAATGTGTCCACCAGGAGAGGATTGTATTGTCTAAGCTGTAGCTAAAGCTGGATGCCTTATTCATTGTTTTTAATTGCTCTGTTGATCAGTGGCTTTCACTAAAACTCTGTAATAATCGTCCCACAATAGATCTGTTACAGTTTCTGACAAGCAGAATAAAATACTGAGCAGCACCTTGGGAGATTCAACACAGGCTTATGAAAAAGAGAAGACAAGAAAATTCTCATGCAAACTAAAGTTGCTATTTTTGTCCCTGTGATTAAGCATTATCACATAAAAAGTGTGCTGTCTAAATATCAGCATGGCTGTGAATCGGCCATAGATAATCACAGTCATGCCGACTCAGATTAACAGCACAATAACAAGTGTGTGTTTATACAACAGTTCTGTAAACTAGAAGTTAATATCGAGTAACACAAGTTTGGGGACAGTATAATTTTCTTTAAAAAAAAAATGTTATGTTCATCAAAGTCTGCATTTACAGTTACAGTAAAAACAGTAACATTGTGAAATATTACAATTTAAAATAATTGGTTGACATTGGTAGTGCTTGCTTTAAGTGTATCTGTGCTAGTTACTTGTAAGTCATTTACCCTCTGCAGAACAAAGCAAACTTTAACAGCACTTCTTACTAACATTCGATGGGAAAACAAGACTGACACTTTCCTGTGCAAGTCTATACTATATAATGAACTCAAAACATCAAAACAGCTTACATTTTAACAGGTTAAACCTTTCTACAGCGTGCATTATAAAAACTAAGCCATTTCTGTACATTTTGCAAAGGGTAATGAAATTTTAAACAGCCAATAAGGTGGCATTTATTCTCTTTAATCTCCTGGAGGCAGCCAATGGGGAAAGAGCCTTGGGTGAGCCGGGCCCAGCGGGGTTTCATCCTGCGGCTGCTAACACTGCTTATGCTAAACTAAACACTAAAACTCTCAAATTTATGCTTATCTCCCACTAAAACTTTCTGTTTTGTTTTCACACAGCACATGAAGAGGGATCCAGAAATCCTTGTTTTATTAAGCAACGAGGCTGTTGAATATCATTTTGTGCATGACCAAAATCTGACTTTATCATTCAATTTCAACAATTCAATTCAAACTGCTACAGAAGCCAAAATTACAATCCAACCTCCATGTAAAATAGAGCCCGACTGATATGGGTTTTTGGGGGCCGATGCCGATACTGATATTAGGGAGTAAAAAAAGCAAGATATCTATATATCGGCCGACATTCTTTATGTGATGTATATTATAGGGGTGCAACAGTTCAAATTACTCACGGTTCGGTTTTTATCACAGTCATGGTTACGGTACGGTATGTGCTATGTTCAGGGAAAATAGGACAACTGTCAAATAAAAATAAAGAAAATGAGAACAAATAATCAAACTACAAGCAATAGCAGGTATTTCAGGTATCTAACAGTAGTTTTCAGGTACAGAAAATGAATAAAATGATCAAATATAAAATAACACTGCATATAATCTTCACTGTATAAATTAAGTAAAGATTAATCATTATTGTTAGTTACAAAAGCTATTCAATCAAGAGCAGTGAGTTTTTCCTTTGTCATTTGTTGTTTGATTAACATTAAAAACACAGACAGCAGGAATATTAGGCTTCTTTCCCTTTAAGACATAATGCACAATCCAGTACATATACTGTTACACATGCGTTGTGTTTCTCGACTGTTATACGTTCACTTAAGACATAGCCGACTATGTTTGGTAGGATACTCGCCAAAATGGGCATGTTGACATAATTTTTGTGTGAATTTGTCTGTTCAAGCGCAAGACTTGAAAGAGAACTCATTATTTGCGCGCTGTCTGAGATAAGCTTCGGATGAGCACAAAAACACAAATCTTCTCACAGCGCGCGCAAGTTCACTTTCGTGTCTTGCTCATGAATGTTTAAATTGGCAAAGCTTATTAAAGACAGATAGCAACGTGTGTTGTTCAGGTCTCACCTGCTCTCAAGCGCTATCAACACCCGGGTGATGACGCCGTAAAATGACTGCTCCTATTCGAGCATACGGCACTCGAAGAACCAAGTTTACAAAGAGTGACTGTTTTGTCCACGCTTTTTGATCATCACTGTTCTAACATATTGGGAAGCCAGAATGCGTATTTATCGACCGAAACATACATTAGCTGAACTCTGTCTGTCTGTTTTAGATGTTGCTATTTTCAACAAACAATATTATAGATGCGTCTTCAGATTAGAGATGAACCGTGGTGCAAGTGCGTGCCGAAAATTTTCATATCGCTGGCATATCTGCGTCATATACGCCGATGCAGATATATCTGTGACAGGTAAATCAGTCTGGCTCTAATGTAAAATCTAGAACACAAAGAACTGATGCAGAGTAGCATGTAGCACGTAATTCTCACCGATTTAAAACAGCCATAATGACCACAGAAACATCACTCCAGCATTAGACTGCTCTTCTCTCATACATATCTAGAGTCATGCTTCACAGCACTGGACAGGACACTTTTAAAAGACTCAGAGAAAGGCAAACCTATAGCTGTGTCCGAAATTGCGTATTGAGTAAGTACTGCATTTGATCAAGAACTTTTCTATAGTTCTAACAAAACAAAAACAAAAAATTATTTTCGTGTTTTTTGTTCATTGTTGTTTTGGACCCCAATGTCTTTCATTGTATGGATAAAAACATTTTTTTTTTTTTTTTAAAAATCTTCTTTTGGGTTCCACAGACGAAAGAAAGTCATGCAGGTTTGGAACAACATGAGGATGAGTAAATTACAGAAATCTTATTATCTGCACTGTAAAACCGAACAGTGAAATTAATTAAATGAAATGAGTTTGTTTCACTCAAATAATGAAAGTTCATTGCACTTAATAGAAACAAGTTATGTGAACTCAAAATTTTATTGTAGTAAGCTGAACTTAATATGATTGAGTTGAGTTGCAGCAGATTTCTAATTCCTAGCATGCTTTGCGTCAGACTGTATGAATAAATGTAGAAATTAAGTGTTATTTTGTGTGTTTTTGATTAGACATGATTAACATAGGGAGACATAAGTTAGTGTTTAATGTTGTGTTATGTTGGGATTTACAGGGGGTTCTGTTATGTTAGTTTTGTATTTACCATTTGTGGTAAAGAGTAGAGCCTGTTAGGTTGAGGATGGGCTGCAAAACTTTTAAGACCATATATACTGTATGATATTTCATTATATACATGTAATGTATTTAACACACACACACACACACATACACACACACACACATATATATATATATATACACACTACCAGTCAAAAGTTTGGACACGATAAGATTTTTAATGTTTTAAAAAGAAGTTTCGTCTGCTCACCAAGGCTGCATTTATTTAATTAAAAATACAGTAAAAACAGTGATATTGTGAAATATTATTACAATTTAAAATAACTGTTTTCTATTTGAAAATATTTTAAAATGTAATTTATTCTTGTGTTGGCAAAGCTGAATTTTCAGGATCATTACTTTTTTTATTGTATTATTTATTGTGTACAGTTATACAAAATATTTGTGTACAATATTTATTTTTTAGGATTCTTTGATGAACAGAAAGTTCAAAAGAACAGCGTTTATTTGAAATATAATCTTTTGTAACATTATAAATGTCTTTACTGTCACTTTTGATCGATTTAATGCAGCCTCGAAATGCAGCCTTGGTGAGCAGACGTAACTTCTTTTAAAAACATTAAAAATCTGACCGTGTCCAAACGGTAAGATTATATATATATATATATATATATATATATATATATATATAAATAATGACAGTCTCTTTGATAGTTATATATAGCATGTGTTATTTGCCATCTAACGTTTAACCAAGATCTAAATGTGATGTTTATGTAAATGAACTGTCTGTAATTAACATTATGATGAGTTGGGCGAGGCTGAGAACTGTGGGAGCGAAGGGATGCCGGTGATGTGATTGTTAATGAGATACACCTGTGCACCACACTGGCCTTGCTCTGCTTCCACAGCTCTTGGCCCCGCCCCAAATTTTAAGTTCTACTAACTTGAAAAAAAATAGTTAGTTTACTTAAATGTTTTGAGGTAATAAGTTTCCTCAAATGTTTTGAGTATTCTGAACTTCTGAATTGAGTTTTACAGTGCTCAAGACATAATTTTTTTTTATTTCTGATGGACAGTGTACATTAATAAACATAGATGTTACAATTTGATGCATTGTAGCACCTATTGCTAATTTTTATCTGCAAGTAAGATGTGTGTTTCCAAATCAACATCTTTTGTTGATCCTAGAACATCATTCCTGGCAAACATAGTAATAAATCTAACCAATAACTACTATTCAAATCTGACTGGTTTATAGGACTATTTTTCCAAGACCAACAAGGATGTTGACTGAGGAAACAACATGGATAAAAAAACAGCAGGTGAGAGAAGAATGTAGGACTGTAGTTATGACTGGGGTCTAGTAGATTATTTATATAAGTGTCAGAACCAGACAAGCCCTTAAAGGCAGTCATACACTCAAATGCATGCACGCACGCACACGCACACACACACACACACACACACACACACACACACGCACACACACACACACACACACATTCTTCTGTTGCACAATCAAAACTTAGATCAATAGCAACTCATAGGTAGTCAATAAGAATGGATCTTGCCCTGGTCTTCATTAGTAAAACACTCTGAATGGTAAAGACATCCCTAATCAATCTGCTATCAGCACTCAAAGACATGGGTTAAACACAGATAAACTCTCACTCCATTACTCTCTCCTTCATTTTCTATTTCCACACCCCCTGTAGTTTGTCTTTATTTCTGGATTGTTCAATTTGAATTTGGTTCTCATTAGTTTGATGCCTCTTCTCTTCTCTTCTACAGAAAGCTGTGTGTGAACGTGTGTATGTGACGCTGACAGTTTGACAAGGCCCTTAGCCGCACAGTGGAGTGTGTAACAGCAATCATTAGTGAACACCTAAAGCTTGGGAGCCCATTAAACCAGAGGAACAGGACAGAATCACACACCCACACCTAACCACAAATTCACCTGCAAGAATAATGCATGCACTTTACATACACCACTCACTTCTCTAAGCATCCAAAACTAACACACACACACACACACACACACACACACAAGGAAGTCAATATCTCTGATTTCCCCTGTCAGCGCTGTGGCAGGCTGCCTTAAAGAGACATCAATCTGTGATGTCAGCACTTATCTAATGAAGCCTTTCAGATCGATGGGCACACTGCCCGCTAAACGCACTCCCACACACCCAAACACACCAGATGGATGCATTCTCTAATGAATGAACAGACGTAACCATTCCATCTCAATGCTCAATGATATCATCTTAATGATGGGGGGACCGAAAGAGCTGGTGTTTTATGTGTTAATTATTATAACTGTACTGATCAGCTAATGAGTGTGTATATATGTGTGTGTGTGTGTGTGTGTGTGTGTGTGTGTGTGTGTGAAAAGCATGTTTGTAAATAAAGCTGTGTGCTGCAGTGGCATACGCTATCTTTCCGCATCATTAGGCTCGGTGGGTTACACGCTTGTGCAAACACACACAAACATACACACACAAGAGGGCCATTTATGTGTCCATAGGCATCTGTGCATGATGATAGGCAGCCTAACATTAAATTAATGGAGAGTGGACTGTGCAGACTTCACCTCTCACAAACACACACAGTGCAATGAGACACTCTCATATGACACACTCTTTGTGCTGGCGTGCGGTGATGTAACTGGCTGATTTACTAGCAGAGCCACATGCTGGTAGAAATGGTGGCATAAATGCTTACAGACATAATTAACTTTAGAAGCACACATGCACACATTTACCTACATGTAAATAATCTAAATGGGGATATAAAATAACAGTTTTAACTAAAAAAAAAAAAAGAAATAAAATAATAATTATAAACAAAACTAAACATTACATAATCACTTTTTCATTAAGGACATCCACAGAAGGAGTTTGTTTTTCCTGATGCCATATTTTTAGCATATTTACAGGGGTCATATTTTCAAGATAAGATTTTCAGGATTATGGCAAGATTAGAATCATGCACTCTCATAAACAGTTGTCAAAATGAGTTTAACATTAAGGAACTGACACAAAATTCTCCAGATCAATCACTGTGCACACAGCTGTTCTCAAACATCTCAGACTTTACACAGGACTATGATGAATGATGCACTCATACACACACTTCTGTCAAAAGTTATAAAAGCCAGAAGTCCTTGTGCAAAAATAACATTTCATGAGCTGCTGCTATTGGAAAAAGATCACTGAATAGCTACTATCAATGGTGGTTTCAGTAGTTAACATATTGTTTATTCTTATATCATAAGCCTATCACTGTCTTATAGTCTACAGCAATCCATTGAGTAGTTTGTCAGTCAAAAAAGATTATATCATTAAACACAATACATAGTTAATGAAATCATTGTTCATATATATATATATATATATACACATACTACCGGTCAAAAGTCGGAATCGGTAAGATTTTTAATGTTTTTAAAAGAAGTTTCATCTGCTCACCAAGGCTGCATTTATTTAATTAAAAATACAGTAAAAACAGTAATATTGTGAAATATTATTACAATTTAAAATAACTGTGTTGTTTGAATATATTTTATAAAGTAATTTATTCTTGTGATCAAAGCTGAATTTTCAGCATCATTACTCCAGTCTTCAGTGTCACATGATCCTTCAGAAATCATTCTAATATGCTGATTTGCTGCTCAAGAAACATTTATGATTATTATCAATGTTGAAAACAATTGTGTACTTTTTTTTTCAGGATTCCTTGATGAATAGAAAGTTCAAAAGAACAGCATTTATCTGAAATACAAAGCTTTTGTAACATTATACACTACCGTTCAAAAGTTTGGGGTCAGTAAGAATTTTTATTTTTATTTTTTTGAAAAGAAATGAAAGAAATTAATACTTTTATTCAGCAAGGATGCATTAAATCGATCAAAAGTGACAGTAAAGACATTTATAATGTTACAAAAGATTATATTTCAAATAAATGCTGTTCTTTTGAACTTTCTATTCATCAAAGAATCCTGAAAAAAAAAAAAAAAAATATTGTACACAAATATTTTGTACAATTGTACACAATAAATGTTTCTTGAGCAGCAGATCAGCATATTAGAATGATTTCTGAAGGATCATGTGACACTGAAGACTGGAGTAATGATGCTGAAAATTCAGCTTTGATCACAGGAATAAATTACTTTATAAAATATATTCAAACAGAAAACAGTTATTTTAAATTGTAATAATATTTCACAGTATTACTGTTTTTACTGTATTTTATACATAGTGTGTGTGTATATATATATATATATATATATATATATATATATAAACAATGATTTCATTAACTATGTTCATTCTATATAACCGTACTGAATAAATAAAACATCACACATCTCTATTCTTCTACACAAACGAGAACTGTTCAATTTACCATGACACAAATCCTTTGAGCTCAGATTGGTCACACCAGGCCAATTACAGTCATCAAGAGGACAGCTGCTTATTGACAGTCATCGTGTCCGGACGGAGATTTCACTCACTAGTCTGCATGTCTTTACATAGAGCATTGATTAGCCTGCTGTAGCAGTTTCTGTTAATATTGCTCACCCACACAAAATCTATATGAGACCTGTGTGTGTGTGTGTGTGTGTGTGTGTGTGTGTACAGGTTTGGCTACTTGTGAGGGCCAAATGTCCTGAAATAGTAGTGAAATATTATGATAACCGACTAAAGTGAGGACATTTTTCTGTTTCATTCCTCACTAGTTAAAAGGGCTTATAAATCAGTCAAAACATGTTTTTATTTAAATCCAGTGTCCTCAATAATATAGTGAAACAAACAAGTGTGTGTGTGTCTGTGTATGGAGAAAAGAGACAACCTAGACAGAGTGAGACACACTGTTCCTATTATTAATTAAAATCTTTATAAATCTCTATAAAATCTCTAATACAATAAAAATAGATAGAATATGCATGTTTTATGCCTATAAAAATCACCTAAAAGGCTAAATGTTATGTTAAAATAGCAAATAAGCATGAAAACATTGTTGTGGTTAATTCAGGGTTCAATGTGTATAGCTCATTTTGGATTTGAAAAGAAAAACAAGGCACATCAGGGGAAGGTCTATTGTTGTCCAGACTAAATCCCCTATTTTGTTGAGATATTGGAAAAGACCCAGAGTACCACCACTTGATATCTCAGACAGAGAGAGTGAAAAAGGAAGACAGAGCCCCCCTGATGAGAGAGAGCGTGCCATCTGATGAAATTTCTCTCAGCAGGATATCAGGGGTCAGAGGAGTGCGTAACACCTCACAAACATAGAGATTGGCTCTAATACCACACATAAAGCAACACACACACCGGTAACAGAAAGCTCACCGGTTCTATGTGTGGAGAGGAAGGTCTAAAGGCAATCTATACAGTATTTTGACAACATGTGTTGTAAAAAACGACCATCTGACCTCTTTCTGAACTACAGGTTTCTATACTCACTGAAAGAAGAACTGACAACAGGAACAAGTGCAGCTTTTAGAAGATCAAAACAGAGTATGACTAAAACAATAACGTAAGACGGGACCTACACAGGATCTGCACCTGCACAACACAGAATTAGGATGCGATCTGGGCTAAATTTCAAGTGTCAAATCATAAGTTTGAATAGTTACGCGATAAATATGTGAGATATGTGGTCATATATATATATATATCACATTGCATAAGTATGTGATAGTGTGTATGTATATATATATATATATATATATATATATACACACACACACTACGGCCGAATCACAGCTGTGCTGATATACTACGTGCTACGATTGTGATATTGCTCATATATAGAGATGCACCGATGTATCGGCCAACAATCGGTATCGGCTGATAAAAGCTATTATCCATCGGCCGATTGTTTAAAAATGGCTGATGATCAGGGCAGATTATATCCTGTCAATCAAAAGGGTGTGGAAAAACGTGTTCAGACTGCAACTCATACATACTGTGTGTGAAGAAAATCACTCTTGTGTTGAACTTCTTCTTCTTCTTGGCGGTTGGCAAACTAGCTTTTGTGTTGATTTTTAACGCATTAACAGTTTAAAAATAGTGACGCTAAAGCAGGCTCTTTTTGAACCTATGAATCACTGTATTTCAAGCCTGGGTTGCCAGGTCTGCATTTTTATTTTTATTTTTTGCTACATCAAATATTTTTTGTAGCGCCTTCCGTCCAATAATCGCAAAAGGCTTTGTGCTTTGTTACTTCTGATAAGAATTAAAGTTTCAGTTTTCAAATTCTGTCCATTTTATCTTGAAATTCAAACAACAAATGGCTTTTCTTCCTCTTCAATACAAGTTATATCTCGAAAAATATGCATGAATATCATGCATATCATAGGTATGTTGAAAGATATAGCCTAGTACAACTTACCAGAATGTATCACGTCTAATGTAATCACTTTATTTGTGCTTCAACCGCGGAAAGGTGTCAATAAAACAGCGGAAAGGTGTCAATAAAACAGCTTGTGAACAATATGTCACATCATGTCAAATTTACCTCAGGAATATTTTCCAATGTTCACAGTTCTTTATCTATATATATATATATATATATATATAAACACTAGAGAGGAGCTTATTTACTGTTAATTATGTTTGTGTAAATTTGCCATGAAGACAACAAGTGCTTATGAAAACTACCTTATGTGATACTAAGTTTTATACAAATATTTCAGTTTTTATTTGAGTGTAATTATTAAATCTGAAAATAAACAGCAGCTGAATATAATACCTTTGTTGTTAATTGTAACCTCTAATATTGTAGTGTACCAAATGAGAGGGTTCCCTGTATAGTTTGCAACATTATTTGGGAGAGATTTTTTTTTCCTTAAGAAAAACCAAACTATCGGTATCAGCATCGCCGTTATCATTCTGAATAATCGGCTATCAGTATCGGCAGAGAAATTTAGTATCGGTGCACCTCTAATATATATATATATATATATATATATATATATATCCAAATAATTTATTATGACAAGTTATGACAAATTTTTGGCTTTGCCATTATGGGGTGTGTAGTGTATTGATGTGAAAATAAGCATAAGGTTGCAACGTAAAATACAGGAACATATACATATAGTCACTGATTTGAGAGACTGTGGGTCATCTTAGGTGTTTATAATGGGGGAATAATAATTTAAATACTACTGTTTATTACTGTTTTTGATTATTTTAATGTTAATTAAGTAAGGGTGCATTCAAGATTTTTTGTTATTTTATTTTAGTATTTTGTGTACATTTATCTACAGTATTCAAGTTTAATGCCATATAATTTAATCAAATCAAATGTATTTTGTTTGCTTACATGTATCTGGCAAGTCACACATAAAAAAGAGAGGGAAATAAGAGGTAGAAAGAAGGAAAAAGACAGTCTAGATTCACCTTAAAGCATCCGAGAGTGAGACCTATCAACATTCATCCCCTTCTGTGTGCCATTTCTTTATATAATAACAGGTAATGACTCAGGCAGTTGTGTGGGCAGCCTCTGGTGCAGAGAAGACCCACGGGGGCCGCTGGTGTGGAGCTGAGCGGTCCTGTGAAATAAGTACAGGCAAGCAGGAGGCAGTCTATTGGCCCAGAGTGATGGCTCGCTTGTTGCTTATCGAAGCCCAATAAATCTACACACGGCGAGAGAGATATGAGAACGCTGATCTCATCTACCCCGAACGGTTCCCTTACTCTCACACACATACATATTTCTCAGATTTACCCAGGGACGGAGAGGTTATTTAGCTGAATAAAACAAAAACAAAAGAGAGAGAGAAAAAGCAGTCGGTTGTGAAGTAAAAAAAAAAAAAAAAAAAAGTATATATTGAAGGGGAGGAGAGATAGACTGATAATACATATGTATGGGGAGTAAACAGAGACGCTCAGAGACTCTCTGCAACAAAGAAGAAAGATGAATTTAGAGAAAGATGACGCAATAAACTACCAAATAAAATTCTCTCTCTCTCTGAAAACACAGAGGTGAAGGCAATCACATTTACCTGCTAAATTGTAGGGGATTCAGCACTTTTGAGTCACCTCATCCAAAACACACACAAGACGGTCTTCGGGCTGAAAATGAGGTGTGTTTTCAGACACATAAGGCGACGGCGTGGCTAACAGCTGGTCATGGAGGCACACTTAGCGTTAAGAGGCTAGCAATATGACCAAGGTACCCATCAACGGGATTTTGATATCATCTTGAGCACAGGCAAGGGATATGGCTGTGTGTTCAATAAGTCCCAGGGCTTACGTGGTGCACTGGGGTTTTCAGGTGTTAGCCATATGCTAAAAGCTAATATGAGATCTAATCAAGGGAGTTCAGACCCGAGTGTGAGCGTCAATCCCAGCCTAATGCCACCTTATTGCTGTGAGCCTGTTCTGTTTGCCCTGAGCTTGATCCTGAGCTTCGCTCACACCAGCTCGCTCTCACCGCCGGCCTAGCTGCAGCGCACAGGGACCGGGGACGGGATGAGCGGCGTGACCCCTCCGGGTCCGCTCGTGGTGATGAATAGGCTCGCTGGCTAACACAGGCAGATTACCCCCTTAACAGGGTCTGTTAGAGACGAGTGATGGAGGGATGAAAGGAGGAGTGATAAATGACAGATTTATCTTTCTCTTCCAGCAGAGACGCCACCGCAGCAGGAGCAATAAAGCGACCGGAGAGAGAGATGACGGAGACAATTATGTCAAGCCCAGCTGTCAATCACGGCGATGAGAGAAATAGCATGTGTGTGTGCGTTGACGTGCGGCCCTGGCAGGGGGCTCGTAGCGGGGCGACAGGCGGGCATAATACTCTCATCACTCTTCCTCTGGTTGTCATGGCGTCAGAAGTGGCCCTGGGCGCCGCGGCGACCGCCGCTTGAGCCTCCAATCTCGCAGAAATATTCCTAAACTGCAATTTTTCATATTTCCCTGTATGCATAAAGAGATGAAAGATTACCCCATCGTTTGTATTGTCTCTCTGAGGTGATGCTCTGATATTAGTTTATCCACTGCACCTAGGATTGCTTCCCTAAGCAAGACAGATCGGCACAGGGAAGGAGGGCAATATTCAGCCAAACATATTCAGCTCATCTTTTATACGCTGCATTTTTTGAACAGACACAGGTATGAACTGGGTGTCTAAACAAGACTGCTTTGAAAGGTAAATGAAAGAGTGAGACTGAAAGAAAAAGAGAAGGTGAGAGAGAGCGGGAAAAATATTTTTTTCCCTTTTTTTTGGAGAATTCTAATTGCGAGGCAATTTGCGGCACTGTGATTTTTTTTTTTTTTTTTTTGTGATTCTCCCAACATTCTCTCGCATACGGTAGGTAACCAATCTTCATATTAATTCCTGCTGTAGTTATCAAACTCTTATGAAAATGGAAATTAAAGCAAAACTGATTTCGAGAATCAATTTGAAGGGGGGAAAACAAATACATTTCCAAATAAAAGGCTCCAGTGATTTGTGCGATGTTTGCGCTGTGTGCCAATGCCGGCTCTTCTTTGCTGGAAGAGGAGGATGAGGAGGACAGAGGATCAGGAAAGAAAGGAAAACGAGTGAGTTTTGGGTCAAAGAATGTGTTGCAATTCTTCTCCACCCAGCCAAGTGTAAAACTCATTAAACAATGCATAATGCCTTTAATCAAATCAATGGTGAAAGCAACTCCAAACTGATAGCTCCTATCAAAACTTACACAAAGCATAGAGAATTTCTCATTTATTTATAAAACATCAACTAAGATGGAGGAATTATCTCTAAAATGAGCTTAATTATGCTTTTGCGTTCGGATCGATATCACAGTGGAAAAAGAAAACAAAAGCACAAAGGTGAAAAAGACAAACAGAAAAGGTGATGGAGTTGAAGGGATATCAGAGTTCTCTCAAGGCTGAGAGGAGTTCATGCAGGATTTGCTGTAACTAATTATTAATGGGACTGAACAGATGATGGGGTAATAGGTATAGAGCTAAACGCATTTTGTGGCCACTCATCCTTATCTTCCAAATTAGAAACCAGCCGCCACAAAACAGCTGAACTGAAGATTTCCAAATAAAAACGATAATCACATCACTACAGTTTGACATTTTTCCATTCATTCAACAACTCAACCCTATATATACACAGTATATATAAATCCTATATATATTCTGACTTCTGATAAAAAACAAATTGGCAAAGTATATATATATATATTAATTTAAACAGCACTAAAACATATATTTTGATAATATCAATAAACTCTTATAAAATAATAATAATAATAACTTTATTTTTCTCAAATTTTCTGTGGACACCTAGCACGCCATACTTATGAAATCAGTAACCATTTCACAGCAGTGACAGAGGAAAGTTATTCCAGCCAATCAGATACAACTAATTTAACAATCTTTTTCACGGTATAGACATAACTACAGCACACATTACCTCTTCATCTCTTTGTGGTGTGGTATAGCGTGAGGTGTTGACAGACTGTTGTGCTGCTGGGGGTTGTTGTGGTAATTACTAGTGCCTAGCTGCAGATGCTAAGGAGCGCAGGACCCTCGCATCCATCCCAGCGTTACGGCAGCGATAACCCCGCATCTGTGTCTCACATCACCCCTCTCTTTGTTAACAGGCCAGGCCTTCATTTTTTACCGCTGACAGCGATGCTATTCCTGTCATTTAGCCACATCTGCTTAGGAATAGAAAAGGAGAGGGAGGAGGAGGAAGAGGTGGAGAGAGTGTGTGCATATGTGTGTGTAAGAGAGCGGTAAGCGCTTTAATTAATTGTGGAGAGATTACATGGTTCTCCAAGCGTGGAGTTTGTCATCAGAAGCCATTACACAGATCCATTAGCCGTTTCTCCACAGTGTCAAGACTCATTTGGAGGGGAGCGGTAAGTTTGAAGACAGACAGAAGAGTGAAGCTTGTGATGAGGGATGCTGGGTTGGGGGAAAAAAAAGACACCTACAATTAGCCAGAGAGTGATCTGTAAACAAATATGTCCTCCCTACACAGGCGACACTTTATCAACTGTCACTCAAAACAGACAGGCAATGACTCGTCCACCTAAAGCCTCAGGCTGGGATCTTAATAGGGGTCTTGTCAGTGGATCCGCCTGACAAATGATGCGCTGTTTTCTTTATCACACAGCGATGAGCCGAGCCCAGAACACCATCATTTTGAGTGATGTGGATGAAAGGAGATAAGACGAGCTTCCTCCCGGGTCAGGACCTTAACTCTGTAGCTATACATATTCACCTCAGGACATGAACTTCTCAAATAACCATACCTGACGTACCTAACCAAAACCTGACGACCAGTCACTGTAGAAGAGACGCATCTGTGCAGTTGAAACTTGTTCTGCTTTAAAGGCTCTCAAACTTTTCAGGCCAAAACAACCTTTGATCAGATCAGAATAACCAAGCACCACTCAGGGCTCAACAGTGAGGATTTTTTATTCTGCTAGCCTGGTTGGGGCAGTAGTTTTGTACTTGCTCTGCAAACATTTTTGCACAATTCTTTTTTTTTTTTTTTTACATTATATTTTTATCAACTGAAAATTACAACCTACAGAACTGTTCAAAAGTTTAGGATCAGTACATTGATTTGATTTGATTTGATTTATTTTGAAAGAAATCAATACTTCTATTCAGCAAGGATGCATATATGTGATCAAAAGTGAGCGTAAAGACTATAATGTTATAAAGGTACCACTTTACAATAACGTTTTTTTGTTAACATTAGTCAATGTATTAACTAACATGAACTAACCATGAGCAATACATTTGTTACTGTTTTTGTTAATCTTTGTTAATGTTAGTTAATAAACATACAGCTGTTCATTGTTTGTTCATGTTAGTTCACAGTGCATTAACTAATGTTAACAAATAAAACTATTGATTTTAATAATGAACTAGTAAATGTTGAATTTAACATTAACAAAGATTAATAAACACTGTAGAAGTGCAGTTCATTATTAGTTTGTTAACTAATGTAGTTAACTATTGTTATATGTAACTATATGTTACCATTTTAAAAGACTATAATGTTATAAAAGACTTTCTATTCATCAGAGATTCCTGAAAAAAATATTAAGCAGCACTGTTTCAACGTTGTTAATAAAAAGAAATGTTTCTTGAGCCCCAAATCAGCATATTAGAATGACTTCTGAAGGATCATGTGACACTGAAGACTGGAGAGCAATGATGTTGAAAATTCAGCTTTACAATCACAGGAGTAAATTACATTTTAAAATACGTAGATAAATATATTTATATATACACATAAATAGAGAAAAAGTTATTTTAAATTGTAATATTTCATAATATTACTGTTTTACTTTTTATTTTTTTCCAAAGAAATGTAGCCTTAGGAGCAAAAGAGACATCTATCAGAAACAAAATCTTACTGACCCCATACTTTTGAATGGTAGTGTAATTTTACAGGGCTTAAAGTTACAACATTTGACAACTAGTTCATGAGTTGCCTAAATGACTATTAGACTAATTGGTATTAAAGGGATAGTATTCTCAATAATGAAAAATCGGTCATCATGCACTCAACTTTAATGTGGAACACACAAATATATATATTTTTTGAAAAATATTTTAGAGAAAAAAAAAGTGTCTCTGTATCCTCTTTAGCGTTCCACAAAAGAAATAAAGTCATACATGTTTAGAACGACATGAGGATGAGTAAATGATGACTGAATATCCCTTTTAGGGTGAACAATCCCTTTAACTAGAAGCCCAGGTTCCCTGGCCTGACCCTGCTTTGACTTATTTCTAAAGGGATTTTGATAATATGCGGTTTTGCACATGTCTAGTAAGAAGAGTCAGTGGGTCCTGAGGACAGAGGAAGTGCTTAGCACAAAGGAACACACCCACTCGACTCCCTCCACACAGCATGGCCAGGAAACAGCAGAACACAGCTAATCTCCACTCCCCCATAAGCCATGCTCTAATTGGCCACACAGAGCGCAAATGCTGGAGAGAGAAAAGGGAAACCAAAATTAACAACTGCAGAACTTTACAGTACAAGAGCAGAGAGGGAGACACATGAGACAGACTGCATCGCACCAGTAAGGAGGCCAGCTGCAAACCAGGCCTTCCTTTCCTGTCTCTGCCACTCTGTCTCCCTCTGCGTTCCTCATAATTGGCCCTTATCCTTGCTCTGAGCACATGAATGTGCAACCGCGGATTCCTCCACCCGCCACAATTAAAACAAGTAGAAAAAAGGTGGCACAAACAAACACCACACACACAAACCCATTTTTAGGACCCTATATCCAAGAAACCCACAAAACTAGATGACATCCCCAGCAACATACAGATGGATAGACACATTGGGGGAAAAAAGAGATCATACAGTACATCTGTAGTTAGTTTATAACCTTTCCAAAGATAAAAATGAAAATATTGTTAATGAGCTCTCGTGATCACATATTTTACCAGACATTTAACAAGAAGCTGCGTTGGATTTACAGACCACTGGAATATGCCTGTTTGGAGAAAGAATAAAGAAAATGTTTTTTTTTTTTACTGCAGCCCTACACTTTGTGCATGTTGTTTGTTTATCACTATTTATTGTCTCAAACTAATTTTGGCACATTTGTTTTTCCAGAGAAACATAAGTTTCCTCTGTCCTGGTTTCTACACACTCCGTCCTAGTTTTCCTTCCATTTTTAATTCCAAGATTCCAAATGAACATTTTTTTTTTTTTTATAAACTTCATTTAACTTAACTTTTAATTCATTTAACTTAAATGACAATTGCAGTAAGAATGCAAACATCAATGGCATCCAATCTGGAACAGCCCATATTGACACATTATGCAGTATTTGACTGGTGTAAATGTGAATGAGATTTAAATTTTGAATGACCCCCTTTTTTTTTTTTTTTTTATTGTATGGAAAACAGCAGCTAGGATATTTCTTAAAACATGACACAATGGTGAGTAAATTATTCTAATTACAGGGTCAGTTTTGGGTGAACTATTCCTTTAACCAGATTTGGCAGAACAATGGACAGTAGAGTTAAACAAACAACATGTCTCTTCTCTTTTAATTTCGTCTCTTTTATCTGTAATTCTCTTCTTCTCAAAGAGATGGAAAGTTGGGTTTGTTGACATCTCACTAAACTCTGGTTCAGAGTGAACCTGTAATTATACCCCATGTATCTCCACCTTAAACATTGTTTAACAGCAAAAATATGTCAATATGTCACAAACGCCAAAATGAAGTAGCTATTCACTGCAGTGCTGTAAATTACCCAGAGGAATGTAGGGCAGGGTTGCAAAGAAAGAGAAAACAAGATTGTATAATTGTCATGATGACCCTCTTAGCCTGAGGCCTGCGCTTGTGCTCAATCCCAGTAAATCACGTGGGGGATCTGTAATGGCAGCATTCTTCACCTGAGAACATTCTCAACAAAAGGGCCAAACCCAAATTAGGCCTAACATCTTACCCGCACTCAAAGACATATGTTAAATATATCGCACAACCTTTCATTCATTCACCCATTCCATTCAGATCGTCATACTGTACATTGGTTCATTCTTTGATCTTTGATTCAATCTTCCTCTCTAAAGTCTAGATCACACTGATTTTATTGCTGGAGGTTGCTGGTATATGTTCCTGCTGCTAGACGCCCTAATTTTACTTGTGGGCTGTGTATTTGGTCATAGTTGTAGAAAATCTGATCAAAAATGATAAACAAATGCATTGCAGGTAAAAAAATAAAAATGTTATTCTGTTATTCCTGATGCTTAAAATTAACATTCTGGAGGGGTATGTATAAAACATGCACAACATATTAAATTGCAGCAGAATGTAATACATAATATTATGAGATTATCATTATCAATGTATGAATGAAGCTCATTCAGAATGCCCAAAATTTCTGACACTGTTTTCAATACAATAACACATAAAAATAACAACTTTATTCAACAATTTCTTCTCTTCCATGTCAGTCTCCTATGCTGTTCACGTAGTAACACAATGCGGCACTTCCGGGTTCTATGTCAGAACGCCGGCTCAGTATGCTGACACAGGAGAGCCGGCCAATAATAAGCCGGCATTCTGACGTAGAACCCGGAAGCGCTGCACTGTGTTTATTATGTGAACAGCGTAGGAGACTGACATGTCTTTACTACATTTCTGGGCCTTGAAAGTGGTAATAACATTGCAATCTATCGGAGGCCAGAAAGCTCACGGATTTCATCAAAATTTGTGTTCCAAAGATGAACGAATGTCTTACGGGTTTGGAATGTCATGAGGATGAGTAATTATTGACAAAATTTTCATTTTTGGGTGAACTAACCCTTTAAGGTAGAGAGTGAATAATGATTCATAATAAATGCTTTCTCTTACAGTGTGAAAACAGATGAAGGAGTCACAGACATTTTAACTGCTGGGTGACAAAGCAGCATCCAAATGCCAGCATGTTGTGAAAAGTAAATAAACGAGAGTGAAAGACAGTAGGAGAAAGAGAGAGAGAGGACAGACAGTAAAGCAGGAGAAGAGGAAGTGAAATGAAGACAATGGCAGTTTGCTGTATGAGAGGATTAGGTGTGATGTGACAGGGGGATCAGTGTTTCACCACGAGACAGAGACAAAGACGCCGTGCCTCTGACACTTCCTTGCTTTAATCGCAGAAGGAAGAAATTACCGATAGCGAGTGTGTGTGTGTGAGCACATGTATAGAGGGAAAGATTTCAAAAACACAAAAATGAATCAGACTCTCAGTGTGAGAGAGAGAGAGAAAGAGACTATGTATCACACTATCATAAAAGGCAACTAGCTGCTTCTCACTCGCTTGAGCATCCCCAACACTTCCACCTGCAACTCCAGGAGATCAGTCTTCAAACACAGTGCTCATCTCAGCAGCTGTCACAGCGCATAAAACCCTGTAGCTTTCCATCCTTCCAGAGTCTGTGTGTAAACATGCACTGGGGTTGTTTGCGTGAAACGACATTTGTGAATTTTGACCTGCTTTTGATGTAAACGCAGATGGCTCAGAGGCAAAGAGACTCCGACTTGCTCTCCACAGGCTACTAAATCAACTCTTTAACTCGTGAAATCTGAATACAACCTCCCACAGAACTCCAGTGAGAAAGCATTGAGGTGCTGAGTGTATTAGCGTGGCATCGCGGGACAACTAGCGCTAATCGTTTCCAGGTAATCAAATGAGCACGTTTTCCGCAGAGAAGCTCTAGTCAGGTGCGCCTGCGTACTTGGGACAGGACTGCAAAATGGAAAACAGATAAAAGAGGATCAATGGAAAGCTGTGAATTCCTGTCAGTGCTCATATGATGAGAAAGTGCTAATTAGCTGACCAGGACCCCTCCTGTTTGACCGCTAACAGGCTAATGTAGCATAATTGTGCACGCGGCCTGGCAGGGTTAACCTTGACCCGACTTCTATTCTCTCGGCTGGAGCAAATCAATTCTATACTGCAGCTGGGGTCACGAATGTCACATCTCTCACCCCAAACAAGCGTGCACACTTACTGCACCCTAATGGAGCCGCATTTGCCAGTACACAAGGGAAGTGAACCAGTGCTCATCTAGACCAAAAACACGACAAATCTTTGCATCGGATTAGTGTACTAGAAAAAACGTTTCCAAAAGGGGGTTTTCGAAGTGATGTGATAGGAGAGGGGTTCCCAAACATTTTGTCAGTGAAACCCTAGATGAAATTAATATTTGATAAATATAAATTTATTTTATATTATAATATATTACAATACTAATTACAATAATAGTTTATGTCCTAAACATACATTCGTACAACAGATTTTAACATTTTAGCTTTTAATGCAGTACACTTCTGTCCGCAAAAATTCTGGAAATTATGCAAATTATATAAACAAAGTAAGTCTAGCATTCCCAAATGTATGTTAAAATTGCAACACAAGTAGATATAATTGAGGTGTTTTGAGATGCTGAAAACACCAGATGAAGAGTTGTTTGCATGGAGACAGTGCTATCTGAAACACTGCATCAGACTACTTTGACTTGCTAATAGCACTAAGCTGTATCATGATTATTGTGCAGTCCCATTTATTTATTTTAGTTTAACCATTTTGGGTATCCCAAAGAAACTTCCAACCTTCCAGTCAAATAATCATTTTTTTCTTAGTGTGAAAGGGTTAGTTCATCCAAAAATGAAAATTCTGTAATTAATTACTAACCCTCATGTGGTTCCACACCCGTAAGACCTTCGTTCATCTTCAGAACACAAATTAAGATATTTTTCATAAAATCCGATTGCTCAGTGAGGCCTCCATTGACATCAAGTTAATTTAGACTTTCAAACGCCCAGAAAGGTACTAAAGATATATTTAACAGTTCATGTGACTACAGTGGTTCAACCTTAATGTTATGAAGTGACGAGAATACTTTTTGTGCGCCAAAAATACAAACAAAATAACGACTTTATTCAACAATATCTAGTGATGAGCAATTTCAAAACACTGCTTCATGAAGCTTCGAAGCTTTACGAATCTTTTGTTTTTCGAATCAGTGGTTCAGAGTGTGTACCAAACTGCCAAAGTCACATGAACCATTGAAATTTCAAAACACTTATGACGTAACAAAGCCTTGTTTACTGAAATCACGTGACTTTCACGCTCTGAACCACTGATTTGAAACAAAAGATTTGTAAAGCTTCGAAGCTTCATGAAGCAGTGTTTCGAAATCGCCCATCACTACATAATTGTTGAATAAAGTCGTTATTTAGTTTTTTGGCGCACAAAAAGTATTCTTGTCGCTTAATAACATTAAGGTTGAACCAGTGTAGTCACATGAACTGTTTTAAATATGTCATTAGTACTTTTCTGGGCATTTGAAAGTCTAAATTAACTTGCTGTCAATGGAGGCCTCACTGAGCCATCAGATTTTATCAAAAATACCTTAATTTGTGTTCCGAAGATGAACGAAAGTCTTACGGATGTGGAATGACATGAGGGTGAGGAATTAATTACAGAATTTTCATTTTTGAGTGAACTAACCCTTTAATGATCTAAATAACCTTTTTTCCACTATAAAGAACCTTTTGTCCAATGGAAATTTTCTCCATGGAGCGATCAATGTCAATAAAGAACTTATATTTTTAAGCGCAAAGAACCTTTTGTGCAGTTGAAAGGTTAAAATTTCTTCATGGAATCACAGATGAAGAAGCTTAACTTTTTAGAGCTTAAGTCAACAAAGCTTATTTTACACAGAAAAATAAGCTGTGTTGACTTTTGTTTGCTTGTTGTCCTCATTAAGACATTTAAGAACACTATCATTCCAGCCCAAATGTGTCATTTACAAAAAAATAAAAAAATAAAAAATCTTTACTTCAGACTGCCAGAAGGAGGAACAAACGGCCTGCTAAAAAAGATCCACCCAATCAATCCGGTCGGTTAATTCCCCCTCACCTCCAGTGGACCCCCTCTGATGGCAATATTCCGTTTAGATTAATTCTGCTTAATACTAATTGGTCCTTGAGCCATGAGGACTCCAGGGATTGGTTCCCTTCGGTCCACTCTCGGAGGGCTGAGCCACCATTGGAGGGCTGCTGATGAGTAGAACGTTTTATCAACGCAAACACGCTGCCAAACGTCCCCCAGGGCAGGAGCACACCCAGTAATTAACTCTCACACAATCCATAATTGCCATGTTTACATTTACTCCATCTGAAACAGAGAGCCAGCGAAGACGGAGGGAGGGCGAGAAGAAAAGAAAAATCAAAGAGGAAAAGGAAAATACTCACACATTAAAAGGTGCAAAATTCATATTAAAATCTCTCTTTCTGCGAGTGTCTCTCTCCCTGTTTAATAAGCTCAGCGGGCTGGTTGGCGGCATTCTGCCCATCATTTATTTATTTTTTAGAGATAGCCCTATTAATTTCCCCCTTGCTTTCAAATGCTGCGGCGCGCAGCGGTGTGGACAGATCCCGCGTCCCCAGGGTGCTCCTCGAGGAAAGACATAAATGACCCAAATAAAGAGGGCTTTTGAAGGCTGCCGAGAGGCGCCAGCACCATTAAAACTAAATGAAGTGTTTATTAGCCATGCCGACAGCACTCTCAGCTCGAACAGATCAAGAGCCGTTACAGTTAATGTGCTCCCCCTGCAATACGCACCCGTTTGTTTAGTTCTGCCAGTGGGCCTGAAAAACCAAAGCCGAGGTTTTTTTTTTCCTCTCTGCTTCTTCTTTTTAGTCTCTTCTTTATGCAGGCACACACTCCCTAGCTTTCATACGCGCACATCTGATTCATCTCATCTTTATTCCTGTGAATTCACACAAGTACACAGTCTAACACGGTGACACAGTCTGACAGCAACACAAAACCGAGAAGCCTGAACTCTGAGCGGTTCAAACGCCCGATCGTGCGCTTAACGCTAAGCACTTTCTTTCCCCTCCTTCTCATTTTCATTCACTCTCTCTAATTATAGTTTGCATTTCAGGGGCTTTGGACATGATGCCAGGAAACCTTTAGAAACAACTTGGAAACTGGCTGCTGCCTATTTGATGTTTTTTATTAGCTTTGGCATTTCAATAAAAAATAAAATAAAACTGGATACAATATGACATAAATTGTCCATTTATCTTCAGTATTCTTTTCAAATAATCATGAAGTTATTGTGCTGGTGACACACAACACGCTTTTTGCTCTTGCTTCAGTGTGTCTGATACCTGTGACGTCTCCTCGGCGCTCAGAATAGAAGGCGAGAATCATTTGCAGTGCATTATTTTCTCATTAATGCGCACTTAAGATTTTTAATGCAATAGCTACTTTAATATTTTTCCTCCCTTAATAACAGTATGCGAAAGTGAGAGTAATGGTCTTCATTTGAAGGGGAATTAAAAGAGAGTGCACACAATGAAAGTTGTAAAAACTGTAATATGCAACTTCAAAACAGTGAGTGTTTTTATTCCTCAAAAACACACACACATACACACACACACATACGCAAGCATCTCTAATTATTTTTCATAACCTGCAGCATTGTGCTGTAATATTGTTCAGATCCTGTTCTAACCTGTCTATCTCTGATGGCACACAGACTATCTCCATTCCTAACCCTAATCACAATCTGTGAGACTAGTTGCCTTAAATGAAGTTTTACTGTAAATCACACTCTTTATGTGTGAAGACTGATGTTACACACAAATACTTTTGAAGTCTGAGGCTGTAATTACAGCCCAGTACAATTATCCCAGTGCATTAACAACAGTTGTAGATAACATGTCTCAATAAGGACAGAGCAGAATTAATCAGTAGGTAGCACTATGTGTGTTTCTGTGCAGTCAAGTCACTATAGTACTTACAGACACACAGTGGACAAAATGTCTCACTTAACAAGACATAAATAAATAATGGCAGACTTTACTGTTTCCAAGCAATACAGCAAATTGACACATTAAAACAGAATGCGTGGTAACAAGTTTGCATTTAACTGCATTTGTAGATTAACTAAGAATTTCTAGACTTTTATAATGAAGAAATAATAAAAAAGGAATTTCCAAACAATAAAAGAGCACATGACATGGTTCTTACATAGGCATACCAGATTACAGATATACAACTCACAAATACACAACATAGTAATCATTCATCACACTCATATCTTTGAACATACATTTACACAAACATAAGATACATAAAGTAATGTGCATACTCAACAATTTACCTAAATGTTAGTTCACCCAAAAATAAAATGTCTGTCATTAAGTACTCACCCTCATGTCGTTCCACACCTGTAAGACCTTCGTTCATCTTTGGAACACAAATTAAGATATTTTTGATGAAATCCGAGGGTATCTGATCCACACAAAGGTAGCAACGTCATTGCACGTTTTGACGTCCAGAAAGGTAGTTAAAAACATGGTTAAAATAGTCAACGTGTCTACAGTGGTTCAACCTTAATGTTATGAAGTGACGAGAATACTTTTTGTGTGCAAAAACAAAACAAAATTATTGACTTTACTCAACAATTTGAACCGTTGTCATACGTAGTGAACTCAGTGCAGGCTTCCTTGTTTACGTCATACGGCTCATGATTGTCTGGATCCTGTGTCAGCATCACATGCATGCGTCGTGCTGCTCACGTGTTCAGCTTCGGCCAATACAGAGTTGCCATTCGGACATAAACAAGGAAGCCTGCACTGAGTTCACTACATATGACAACGGTTCAAATTGCTGAATAAAGCCATCATTTATGTTTTGTTTTTGCGCACAAAAAGTATTTTCGTTGCTACATAACATTAAAGGTGAACCACTGTAGTCACGTTGACTATTTTAACCATGTTTTTAACTACCTTTCTGGACGTCAAAAGGTGCAATGATGTTGCTGCCTATGTGTGGATCAGATACGCACGGATTTCATTAAAAATATCTTAATTTGTGTTCAAAAGATGAACAAAGGTCTTACGGGTGTGGAACAACATGAGGATGAGTACTTAATGACAGAAATTTCATTTTTAGGCGAACTAACCTTTAACCAATGATGGTGCAACCTTAGTATTATCCATTTGTGAGCAAAATAGTTTCCATGTTTGTAAATGCTCTATTAGTTGTTTGGACTTTACAATCTGGCATAGAGATCTCAACCCATGAAAATATTTCATTATTGTAACACCTTGCTCAATTCAACTTGGAAGAACAATAACATGAAGGGGAATAAATGCCAGAGTTGTATTTACTGCCTGTTCTTCACTGAAGCTATCCCCACCGGTTGGGCCCTCCATCAATGCCAGCTTGTACCTTTAGAGCTCAACAGAGTCAGCATGATTTATTTAGCTTATTAGAGTTCATTATGACTTAGACAAACACTGCAGCAGCTCACACACAAGCAGCCAGCAGAGAGGTGAAACCTGCAACTACCGCTACAGTGCATCAAGCTCAGGTCCAGGCTGCTCCCGCGAGTTCCACATTGCCTCTAATCTAATTCTACATACGGATCCATTTTCAGGCCCAGTCAAAAGCCCCTGTGATAAAACGCCTCCTTTTTCCGCTGCAAACTTACTCACATTAGCATATAAAACACTGGCTGGAGGTGAAGGCATATATTAATGCCTTTCTTTTTGTGTGTGTGTTGGAAAATGAGTTTACATAATTGCAGGATAATTTCGCCTTAAGTGAAGATGCGAAGCAGCGCCGGGGTAAGCTGAGAAATCCTGGAGCCGTAGCTGGTAGCCATCCTAAGTTCTGCTCTCCGGAGATAATGCAACCCAGCCAAAATGAGAACACTGATCCAACAGTGCCAAAAACAACTGTTACTATTCATGATCTTCCCAAACGTCTGTTCTACAACTTCAAACTACTAAAAAACGTTTCTCTCCAAGCGCACGAGGCTCCCTTCAGAGAGTTTGCTAGTGAAAAATCGGAACGCTACAGTACGGATTCACACACGCAGTGTTCCCAATAAAGCTTGCCACACTTTTATGGCGAAATTGGCCCATTTTCGCACTTGCTTGTTCATTCATCAGAATGGCATGTTATTCTTTTGACTGTAAATCATGCAGACTTATGGAATAAAGGGTAATTTAGAATCACCTGCAGGCCTTTCAGCCGTTCCACTCATTACAAAAGACTTCTCTCATAAGAACTCCTCAAACACTATCTTAACTTAGATCATCAAACATGACAAATGGAGAGGGTGAGGGAAAGAGAGGGAGAGATCGACTTAAACACACCTCTCTCATCTCTTAATAACAGTCTGAGGCGGCCCGGAGGAACACGTGCTGTGAGTCCAAATACCGCATCGGTGGAGTAAATTAGTCTACGCTAATGTCGATGCTCAGCTACATCAAACGCTCGTCAGGTTAGTCATTAACCAAGACAGCAGCTCTGGGCCTCTGCATGTCAGAGCAGGAGGCATGATTATCCAGTCCTGATTCGACACGGCCCGTAATGATGGGAACCGAGGTAGTACATCTGTATGACAGTCACCCGAGGCTGGAAGATTTTTCACAGGTGAGATGCGCTCACTGACACCGATGCAGTAACTCACCTGCCTGTTGCACAAGCGCTCCACCCTTTATCTGTACCCTCCAGCTTTATGTGTGCACCTGTGCGTGGGTATGTGAACATATGTGTGTGAAAAAGATAGTGAAAGAGCAGGTTTACTTTCCATTAGCCTGACGACACCTGCTGGTAAAAAGGAGGTGAATTTAGACCAAAATTCTAAATTTAAATTAATGCTTCTCAATCATGGATATATGTGTATGTGAGCGATTCAAAAGGTGTTCATATCCCCTATCAAACCCGGCATTAGCATTGTGGCATGTGTGTTGTAGTAATAAACATTGAAGGCTCCTGTTCATCAGAAATTCTGCCACACTGTTTTTTTTTTTTTTTTTTATTTTTATTTTTACGACAGCCATGTCAAGCTATACAGTAATAAGCAATAATGTGTAGATAACGAACACTATAAGACAGCTCTGCGGTGGGTATGTGTGAGCGTGCTCACGCTTTTCGGTAAGACAGGGCCAGAAGGAGGTGGGGGGGGCAGCTTTCAAGTTCAAACAGTTCATGGTGAATGTTTCAAACCCAATTCACCGCCCCAGTAATCAGGCAGACAGAAAAAGAATATATAAACCATTAAACAAACACTCGCTTCAGGGTGAGAAGAAACACCTGCTTCTGACTACAAAAAGGAGAGATATCGAGGCAGAGAGGAGAGGATTCATCTGAGCTGACAGGCTTCATGACCAAATGACAATGAGCAGATACTCTAAGGACTGACAGGAAGTGTGAGGGGGGATGCCGATGGACACTTCCACTCTTAAAAATAAAGGTTCCAAAATCAGGGTTTTCGCAGTGATACCATAGAATAACCTTTTTGCGTTCCAAAAATAACCTTTCTGTGAACAGTTCTTAAAAGAACCATTATTTTCTTAGTGTGAAGAACATTTTAATAATCTAAAGAACCGTCTGCCACTATAAAGAACATTTTGTTAAATCAAAAGGTACCATTGATGTTTAAGGAACTTCGTGGAACCATCAATGCCAATAAAGAACCTTTGTTTTTAAGAGCATAGCTGCATGGATCAGTAAAGCTGGGCTCAGACTACAGGAGTTTTTAAATCCTACCCGATGAAATCTGGTTGCAGCACACACATCAGGAGAATCTTCAGAGATTTTTTTTCTCTCGCAAATCTCAAACATGCACACACTACAAGATTTGAAAATTTTTAGCGCAGCACACGCAGCAATGCCACACGAGTCCTGAAAAGTGAAGCCAAAGGGTCTCGATTGCCCCCAGGCCCCCATGTCAAATATTTTTTTTCGAAAGATGGTTTCTGTCATTTTAAGCAGTTTTTATTACGCTGATGTTATTTAAAGTGTTCGTTCTTTAAATAAGTTTGTTTTTAGTTATTTAATGCTATAAAAACGGGGATGTGACGTCATGATTGACAGCTGAGATTGGCAGCTTCTCTGAGTGAAGTAGTCCCTGAAGCAACAACGGACGTTTTCAGGATTAAAGATTGGAGCTTTAACTTTAATTTCTACATTTCCAGAACTGTTTATTTCACACGACATAGTGAGTTGTTCTGCAGTATTAACCGATTCTGCGGGAGTGTGGGCGGGACCCTGATATTGCGGCTCCACTTCGCGCTCACTACTGTGCCGGCTCGGGCTCCAAGTTCACTATGCACACACTGAAGACTCAAGATGTCAGCACCATATTGACTCACTGGCGACTTCACTTACTACAATGGAAGAGAGTGGGGGTGCATCGTCCATCTTTTTTTATAGTCTATGAGCACACACTACAGAATATTATTAAAATTATCATGCCCAGAGGAGCACCTCATGTAATCTCATGGAGAAGGGGATGTAAACATAAATATGTAGCCGATCTCTGCTTACATCTAAACAGGTCATGTTTACATTTGCTAGCAGCTTTCTACACTCACCTGGTATGTTCAACACCATAGCGATTTCTCTCTTTGTCCGTACGGTTGTGTCATGTTTTTCGAAGACACGTTATTCAAGCAGTCGTGTTGTTGCAACACTTCCACTCGCCGCTCCGCCATCTCCGCTGTCCGACGAAGCCATACAGCAGCTGGTTTCGCGGTTGCGATTTCAAAAGCGCTCTCATTCACTTCTCTCATTGGCTGTTGTTAAAGAACTGACGTAATCTAAATATCAAACATATTTTAGAAAAATCAAGGCAGCCACAATGTGTCTCCAAACAGATTGGGAGGTTAAAAATTCGATCTTTAAACGCCTCACGTTACCAGATAATCTGGGCTGAACATTGGAACCGACCAATGTCATGGACGCAATTTTTTCTCAGATTCTCAAGAGAGGTAAATCGGGCATAAATCAGCCTGGAACTCCTGTAGTCTGAGCCCAGCTTAACTAAAACATCAGGCCTGGATGAAATGTAGGGACAGCCTGGCTACTTGTTTGTTCCTGAACTAGACTACAGACACATTGGCAGAAGTGAGTCACACTTAAAGGAATTGTTCACCCAAAAATGAAAATTCTGTCATCAATCCCGCTTGATTTGTTTGAATTTGCACAATATCTTTGACAATTTTTTATCTGAAATTTGCCATGGACCCTGTGGAAGGAAACATGGACTTGTAAAAAAAAAAAAAAAAAGGCCTCAGCTAAAAGGACTTTAGACTTGACTTGACTACATCAAAGACTATTGGCCTGCTTAATGGTATTTATGACCATACAAACATGATCAGACTACTAATACAATGGGAGAATACCCAAAATAGTCATTTGCATCCATTAATAATCCAAAAACATTCATCCATTGATAATTCTCAAAACGCATTTCCAGTACCTATGAAATGTCCAAAGATTCAACAACCACAACTGGAGTCAGAATAAAAGGCCAAAAAATGAGTCAGTGGCTCCACATGCTAAAAACCAACAAAGTGCAGCTCTACCAGTCTTGTGACTGTGCCCATCCACAATATTAAAAACGGCTGTTACAGCTGATAATTCATTGGTAAACCAAATAAACACGTATCTCCCAGGGGAGAAAGGAAAAGAAAAGTGAAAGAAAACCAAAAAGAATGACAGAATGAAAGAATGGGTGTTTGAAGGGGTAAAACCACACTTGGGGTTTCATGCTATACAACTGATCTTCCTTTCTCCCCCTTGCTGCTTGAGTCTCTCATTAAAGAGCAGTGCTGAAACCGGAGCTCGGCTTAATGTTTGCCGTGTTTGGAGAAGCACACAACCCATTTGGCTATAATAGCAACCTTTTCAGAAACAAACCTCAAATGAAAGGCGGCCAGCACAGCCAGCCGGCATCAGATTATTTTGAAAAGGGGAATGATATGACCGTGAAAAATTGTAAGCTGCAATTGAAAATAAACTAAAGTGCACAGTGCACCATCCATCCATCGTTCTTAACCTACATGCACAAACACGTTCTTCTCTTAGACGTGGCCGTGTGTGCGCACCTTCATCACTCTTGATGCAGGAGAGATGTGTATGAGGGGCCTTTCACACTATCCAGACCCTCATTCCTGTCTGATGCAGTCACCTGATGCGTTTTCCTCTCCATGGCTTTATCAGTAACATATGACCTCTCAGATCTGAAAGCATATTCACTGTCAGAATACATATATATTAGTGTCAAAGAGTTATCAGGTTTGAGAGCGTCAAAAAAGCCTGCTAAAACCTGTTCCACAGTTTGTGACACAGGCTGTATTTCATCTGTAATCACATAATTACCACAGCAGTGCCTGTGGCAGACATGTTACATGTCATGGCCCTCAGCAGAACTCACTGAGGTAGAGCAGGATGTGTCAGACTCTCGCTGTCCAAAATACAGTTTGGCAGTCACCTAATTCACTCTAACTCTTTCTCTCTTTTTTTCCAGCCGTGACCCTCTACACCCTCACTTCCACTCATTTTCTCTTTCACTGTCTCTTTGACCTCCCACATTCTTCTTTCTCCTCCTCCACGTCTGTCTTTCCATGTCCTGGGCAAGCTGACTCTCTCCTCCCTAGCTAATGGGGATGGTTTGTACACCTTGGGCCCACTCGATCAACTCAAGTAGTTTCCTTTTCTCTCTGTATGGGGAGAAGCTGTGATCTGCCATGCATTCCTCTCCGAGTGAACGCACCTTTACCTGTAGTCCCAAACATATACTCCATGGCCCAGAGCTATAGACTAGAGAACACTCCTCACACCTGCAGATAACTCAGCTGCAATTTGTCTCTCTCATGTTCAAGACTGTTTTATGAAAAACTGACAAGGTGAAACAGAGAACACGCTCAACACGCAAATGCACACTGAATATGTACAATATATATATATATATATATATATATACATATATAGTGTTGTAAGATGACATATGACATATATAGTGTTGTGAGATATATATATATATATATATATATATAAATTTTAATTTAATTTTTCTACACGCATACTATACATACACAAAAATATTTGACCAACTGAAATTGAAAGCATCTAATTACTGTAAGTAATACTCATGAGAAAATAACACATTTCAACTACGTATGAGGAAATCATACTTCAAATGCCTAAAATGTAAACTAAAATATCCGGTGGAGGACCAGTTTTCAATTTCTGTGAAAAAGTAGTAGCAAACACAGAGTTCTAAGAGAAGTTGTTTCCTGGGGTAGTTAACTGTAACTTCAGAGCAGTAGCATGGCTCGGGGTCACTGTTGTTCCATCTTCCACGTCTGTTAGCCTAGAATCATCCCCGACCCCTCCAGACAAGCACGTATACACACAAACGCTCAAGAACGCACGGCTACAGAGGCTTCCCTCCCATTAACAAGCCTTTCAAGACAGCTTCCCATCCCTGACTAAAAGCGATCGGCACAAGGCTTGGGCTGGCCTGCCTGCTCAAATCCAGTCATGGATATCAGCAGTTCTCTGTGCTCTCCGGCTGCTGGGGGCTAGGCTTTAGCACTATCCAATGCTAAGCTACGATAGGGCGGGACTTCATCATAAGGGATTGTAAAGAGCTGTGACACATGCTTATCCACACCCTGTGCTCTGGCATGACAAAAGTTGGAGGAAATAAATAAATAAATAAAATAAATAATGTTGCTTTATGTTTAATAGATCATGGTGGAGCCACTTTGAGGAGCTTACCCTTCCTTCAGGACGTCAACTCCGTGTTAGGACATCAAAGTTTACTTACTGCTACTTCTTCAACACATAAGAAACTTCAGAAATGACGTTGCTCTGATCAGAAGGTTGACAGTGGTAGTGGGATTCTAGACAGGATACTAGAGTTGTTAGCATCACAATTCAACTAGACTACAGATTTAGCTGTTCACACTGATGGTACGTTTTGATCAGTCTGCTTAACAAGAAACATCTCCTGAGAATTCATGCATGTCATGGCAATGAAAAGCATAAGTACTCCACCAGAAGTACTGAAAACACTGACGTGCATTTTGTTGAGGCGGCTTTTGTTTCTTAAATTGGTTGCTGGAAAAAGGCAAATAAAACATGGTTGAGAGCCAGCTGTGATCTCTTACAAAACATCTGATGTGGATGAAGGAAGAGTAACTGGAGATGGTATATCTCAAACACGACTGGATTGGGTTAGAAGGAAAAAAATTACTTAGCAGGGAACACTTGGTAGCCTTGGCCCTTCGGAAACAACCAAGGACACCTTATGTTAGACAGAGAAAATTGACGGGTTTATCAGCTCTATGAAACAGTGACAGGAAACAGATCCTCTAGCAAGCTAACTTGAAACACTATTACTAAATTTGTTTTCAAGCCACAAAACCGGGAAGCAACTGGTGGCAATCGAGATGCCACAAATTTTTGGCAATCTTAAAGTTTGAAATACATTCCCAAATAAGTATTCACAATTATTCTAACACAGTATTCATAATTATTCTTAACATAAATAGATTTACAATAAATACACATAAATAGAAAACGGCTCTCATGTTTTCGGTTTGCAACGGACTGTTTTTGTATAGCTAATATTAGGGATGCACCGATACCGATGCTAGTATTGGTATTGGCCCGATACCAAGCTCATGTACTTGTACTTGTAAAAATACCCCCGATACCAAAGATCGATACCTCACGTGACGTAACAGACAGAATTTTCCGTGCACAGATACAGCGGCGGCAGCAGCAGAAACAATGTCAGCCTCAGAGGTGTGGAAATACTTCAAAATTAATGATGACAACCCATACATTGCGAACTGCATGCTTTCAATCACAATTCGTTATCGATTAGTGAAGGCGGGATAGGCGGAATCGCGCTGAATGACACAGACCAGAAGCGCTCTCTCTCTCGCACACGTTCTCTCTCTTTCTTGCACGCGACCAGTTCTCTTTGCGCCTGAATGGTCAAATGCACACATAGTTGTCAAAATGTCCATCGTGTGGAGTATCTCACGTAAATACAGTCGGTTATGGCTTAAGTGGACGTAAACATTTGGGTGAAAACAGGACATGTGTCAGTATCCATGGATTCGGTCTTAAAGGGACTGTAGCCTATATTTGTCATTAATGTTAATAAAACAACAAAATATGTTAAATAAATGTATACATGGTAAATAAACCTACTGTATCTGAAAAACAAGTTTATTTAATTTGTATCTCTATAGTATTTGTTGTTTGTAATTTGTTTGTAAATTTATTTTTATATAACAACAATTATATATATTGGTAATTATGCCATTTGAAGGTTATTGGACACTGTGAAATTTTTGTTCTTTAGGTTTGTGATAAGCACATAAAAATGATTACTTTTTTCATTACAGTAATAATAAAGAAGCTGTCCTACATTCATTAGTCTTACTGTGTTGTGCTTGGAAAACTGCAACATCACCAAAAAAAAAAAAAAAAAAAAGCCCGCTCTTATGTAAAAAAAAATGAGATGCATATCTGAATTTAAAAGTAATTAACTCATTAGAATCAATACCCAGCCCTAATATGCAGCTAAAAATATAGTCAGTAAACAAATGTCAACATAGTTCTACAGTCAAATATGAAACTATATAAATAAACTATTTAGCTGAATAGAAAGGCCTGAAAATGATGTTCTGGATTTAAATTGATGAAATATTTGACAAACTGCAACTGTAAAGAAAATGTCTTTTGAAACCTCTAGAGACTGACATAAGTGTTTTTAGAGTGGCACACGTAAGAAAGCAAACTGAGAGACGCTTTATGGATGTGGGTTTGACAATGAGCCGGAAACTACTGATGAAATTGGAGGATTACTGGAACCGGGGTCTTCTGGGACTAGGGTTTGAGACTCTTGGTGATGGACTAAATTTAATCGAGGAACAGGGTTGGGTAACATGAACTGGACAGAAATGAGCTCTAATACTGTAAGAGGGGTTTGGGGGTTTTATGGATTAATTCAGTAGAGGTTGCCTATTACTGTTTGAGTGTCAGCTGGACAGTTTGTCTTTCCCTTATCCTGTCATTTTGCAGAAGTTTGCATTTTTGAATATTGGAGTAGAGTGGGTCTTCTCAATGGACTATGACAGGATTATGGGGGGCTGCGCCACATTCTGGTCAAATAGCTCAGTGGCAAAGCTGAGAGCTATTAGGAGGTGATTAGGTAACCGATGGCTGTTTACAAAGGTTGAGCCCAGGGTCTGAGCTGGATAACAAGCACTGGGATGGAATCTGCAGAGCCTGATCCGGCCAACTTGAAGGCTTCAGCTTGTATCCGCTAGCAACTGTCACTATGACCCCATCAGCCAGTCAACGAGCAACTCCTTAAGATGCGGTAATCCAGAGAAACAGTAGTCTGGCAGAAGTGCCAAGGGTTATGCCAGGCAGAGGTTAGTATGCAGGCATCACAGGGTGTACGGGAGCAGGAGGAGGAGCAGACCACGGTGACCCTGAACAGGAGTGAGAGAAGCATGTGTTTCTTTGTGTGGGAGGGCGTCATTAAAACCCAAACTTCTGATCAGGGTCTTAATGAGGTCTACGTGCCTGTCCACCTATACGGAGAGAGCCTGGGCAAGAACAATTTCAAAGGATAGATGAGGAGGAGTAGGTCAGGCCTTCAGATGGAGAGAAAGACAGAGAGATCGGGAGTGAGACGAGAGAAAGGGGAAGAGCGCGCTATCTGGCTTGGCACCTAATCAAAGGGATTAGGGTTTGAAGAAGCCAAGCCTACAGGTTATCCTTCAGGAAGCATACCAAGTAGTTATCAAAAACACCTTGGTTCAAAGCAGCTCAATTTTCCTATATTTCCCGTTTGGCCCAAGCCTTCAGGGTTTGTTTCTAGCTAATAAAGGGTGTCAGAGATGTTTGTACTTGCATGCTCTAGGAGACAATGAGAGAGAGAAATAGAGAGAGAAGTGTGTTTAAATGTAGTCCAGGTCTTTCCTCATTCTCACAGCACAATCAATCACCCTGAAGACAGTCGGGGAGAAATGTGAGATGCCTGTATCTCTGACTAGGAGATTTAGCACAAAACAAGCAGTGCAGGTAGTCAGTCAAATCTATAACCTGTGATTAACCTGTCACTGATAGTGTGAGTGTACATTTAGGATGGAAAGTACTTTGTGATAAAAGTAGGTGATTATGTTTTCTTCTTAAGTGGACTGATACTGTATTGTTCCAAAAATCATATTCATTATATATTTTGTATGCAATGTTAATCTCACCAACGAAATTACTGACAAAAACATTTGCTAACAAAGGTTTTTTTGGATTTTTATAATTGTTTCAAATGTTTGGGGTTGGACTTTTTTTTTTTTTTTAAGGAATTAATACATTTATTCAGCAAGGATGCATTAAATTGATCAAAAGCGAGACATATATATGTAAAGACATATGTTACAAAAGATTTCATATTTCATATGTAGGCTGTTCTTTTGAACTTTCTATTCATCAAGAATCCAGAAAAAAAAATGTAGCACAGTTTTTACAAAAATATTAAGCACTACACAGCACAACTGTTTCCAACTATGATAATTATAAGAAAAGTTTTTTGAGTACCAAATCATCATATTACAATGATTTCTGAAGGATCATGTGACAGTGAAGATGGGAGTAATGATGCTAAAAATTCAGCTTTACCATCACATTAGTAAATTACATTTTAACAGTTTTCACAATATTACAGTTTTTATGGTTTACTATTTTTAACCAAATAAATGCATACTTGGTGAGTATAAGAGACTACTTTTAAAAAAACAATCAAAAAAATCTTACAGACCCCAAATTTTTTGAACGTTGTGCATACAAAACATAAATGTAATATTAAAAACTGCATCTGCACAAAATGATCTGAATGCATACTTGAGCCAAGTTACATGCTAGTCAGTTTGTTGGTTTAATTTTGCTCTGACTAAAATCAATAAATACAATATGAAAAATTAACCAAATTGAAAGCATATTTAATGTCAAAAAACAAAAACAAAAACAAAAAGGGTAAATAAGACAGTGTACACATGAACACTGCTTGCTGCCATGATGTCGAGCTCGGGGCATAATGTTTGGCACCAACAAACGTAGTGTCTTAAGCACTTAAAAACCCATCCTTTGGTTCTCCGATAGCTCCTTCAACAGTTTACACTACCCAAATCTGAAGGATCCCGATTTACAGACGTACATTACTGGGGCCTAGACCTGCCAAAGCCGAGGTATGGCTTCAATAGAGCCATCCATCTGTCTGCTGTTAGTGCCATTACATCCAGATGGGCCTTTAATTGTATTTCTGTCCAAATTGCAAAATAGCTACTTGGAAAAGAAGCTAAAATAACATACAAACAACAGCAACTATGATAACAAGAAGAGCTGGAGTGGAATGGAAAAGAGATCAAAACCACGGCTTACAAATTTCAACGCCGCCCTTTGAAAGCAGATCCCCTAACATTACAGCAACGTATTGATTTACTCGGCAATTTGGTGTCTCTCTCTCCCAACGCCAGAGCACCAACCTGAACCACACAGGAGGTCCCACAAATAGCAGTCGTCTGATTTTTCCAAAACATAAAAGATTAATACCTTTATTCTTTACAGAGGGAGTAAGAGTGGAAAACAAGGCAGAAAGAACGAGGAAAGTAATAATAAAAGGGAGGTCAAATTGGTATTTGGAGAAAGTGAGTTAGCGAGCAAAATTAGATATCCAGACCCAGAGGTAACTTTAATAAGAGATAATAAGAAAATGTCTGACTTTTGTGTACAGGATTGAAAACGTGCTCTCGGAAAAGGAAGCCACCGCTCCTCTCGACAAACACAATCACATCCGACAAAGAAGACGTTGTACTTGAACAGAAAGTAATTTATTCAGTAGCTCATTCTAGCCATTATAACATGGAGGATAGATTAGTTCTGGCAAAATAATAAATACTTTAAAGCGAGGCAATAAAATCGAAAGCAAAAAATTGATAGCATATTTAAAGTTAAAAAACAAAGAGCCAAATAGATGCGGTCAAGATCGTCTTCCCACAGGAAAACCAGACTAACCTAGACTAACCCAGACTAAAGTTCAATTAATAATTTGTATTGCTATTCTGTTCTGCAGTTAAAAACCAAATTCTTCCAATCTAACAGCATGGCTCCAATACACCTTTCTATTAAAGAGTTTTAAAAGCCAAACGTTTCATGCCAGAAAATAAAAATCACAGACTCACAGGATGGGCCAACAACACTAGGCTAAATATAGCATTTACTAACTAGACGCTTGGGAAAGAAAGAACAAAAAAATAGTGATACCTGGTCCAATTCCCAGCTCCCATTAGGAAAGGTTACTCTTCTCACTCCTACCTCACTACACTCTATTAAATACTTATTAAAGGTGCAATAAATGGTGATACAAAGCAGTTATGAGTGCCCTGGGCCAACATGTGTCTGAAAGTGCTGTTTATGAGATGAGTACAGACCGCAGCTTATCATCAAAAGGAAGCTCACAACTGTGTCGTTAACAAAGCAGCTATTAATTTCAATTTAGCCTGATGCTTAATGTGTAAACAGCATTATGGCCTGCTAAACACAAACAGCCGCTAACAGGAGAAAAACAGCTAAGTGACATATAGAGTATGAATTAAAAGCAGTCTCTATGTGACAGTGCTTCACAGCGGGGCTTTGATGGGATGATTTAGTCTGTAATGAATACGAGCTTCAGAGCATATTCACTGATACATAAAACATATCCTCACTTACTCCATCCCCCCCCTGACCGAACACTTCTCATCCGATCTACCCAAGCAAGATAATATGTACATAAACATCTCAAACTCATTCATATTTCTGCAGAAGTGCACGCTGCATATTTAAACTGATCTGTGGTGTATTTGCATCTGTGAGCGTTTTGAAAAAGCTTGTCCATAATAAATTTGAGTCTTTTAAGCCATGTTTACCATTACACAATCTCCATCCTCTGACAATCAAAAGACGCTTACGCCACATTCCACAGGACATGAGGATCTGAATTATTCACTCCGCCATCACTGGTAATGATTCGTACGCACAGAGATAAAAACGCAAACGCGTACATGCTCAAACTTGCGCATGTGATGCAGTAACGATATTAAAAAATGAGAAACAGTTCGAGTGACAGCTGAATTCTTTTGAACCCTCAAACTTGTGCTGTTTCTCTCTTCATGCTAATAAGAGTTTTGTGTTCCTACTAAGATCATCCTATACATTACTTTATTTATAGGCATACCGCTCCACTGTTTTTCTAAAAAATAAAAACAATAGCAACAATAATACCAATGCCATATGAAATGAAAATAAATGATTAAATAATTAATTTCATTTTTAAAAAGCAAATATATAAATACATAAATAAATCAGACTAGGCTCCCAGGTGGCTCCAAGACAAGAACCTCTCTGTACAGTATGCATAATTCACGACTGAAGATATGCGTTTTAAATGCTGTTGAAATATAAATGCAGCATATGCTAATTTGACTGCTAGCTCTTTCACACTCTTATTTGGGCAATTTGTGCTTAAAGAATCAAAAAGAGCGAGAAAGATCACAAAATATGAGGCAAGTTCTGCGGGTTCTTGGTGATGTTTAGGAGCATGCTTAGTCTGGAACAAGATTTAAAAGTTGAAAAAGATTTCAACTATTTGATTGAAACCTAAAGTTGATTTCAAACTTTTCACATTGTACTTTTGGACTGCAGTACGTTTGTGTCATCAAAGTAAGTACTAGCGGCTGTAACTTGGTTAGGAAAGATGCCAGATTTAGTGTTTTATTCATGTTTTTGTGTTGGATTTACCACTAAAACACACAAAGAGATCAGCACTTATATACTTGTTTATATGCAATATTAAATATATATATGTGTGTGTGTGTGTGTGTGTGTGTGTGTGTGTGCATATAAAGTATATCATCTAAGGATGTGCAAGACTAGTTGACTAGTCGATTAAATGATACTGCTGCTGCCAGTCGACTTGGAAATACTAGTCATTTACATTTTTTTGCACACTTAATGTTTTGCTTCATATTTTTACAAAGCCTATGTTTAAATTGCATCATTTTAACAGTTGTTACAGTATTTATTAATCTTTGTTAATGTTAGTTAATAAAAAATACTGTCATTCATTGTTCATGTTAGTTAACTAATGTTAACAAATACAAATTTTGATTTTAATAATGTATTTGTAAATGTCAAAATTAACATTAACTAAAGCAGTTAACTAATGTTAACTAATGAAGCTTTATTGTAAAGTGTTACCAAAATGAATATATTACTTTGAAAAAAGCACATCAGGGGCCTGATGTATAAACATTGCGTATGCACAAAAAAAGGCACTGAAATGTGCGTACTCAATTTTCCATGCGCATTTTGGGATTTATAAAAAATAAACTCAGCGTAAATTTGTGCGCACCGTATGGGAGCTCTACCTCATGCGTAAGCACTCTTTTACTGGAGTTAGCGAAGTAATGAAGTAAACAGAATGATTTTAAACTCCGTTTTCCATTTGAACATTTCAATTCGCGCATTTAGATTAAAAATGTGCCACTCTCCTTAATGGCATGCTGTGTTTTAATGTTTTAACTACAGCAAGGATTGCTTGGTGCATGATAATTCTGCTTTAAATTGTGTTCTAAATAGCAGAACTCGTGTATAACTCAATAGCAGACTATTTTTGCGCAAATAATGATCAGTGATGCGCACTTCGTCTAAGCAGATAGCTTAGCAACATAATGGCATAATTACAGACACTGAAGGAATCGTTCAGTGATCATCTGACGAGTAGCTACTGTACACAATACTGCACAACCTCTGCTGAACGCAGTTGTGCTGTTGGTGTCCTGCACAGACAGACAGCAGCCTAAAGATAACACCTTTTGTGGTCTTCCCAATACCTTTGTATTTAAAGGAAAGATTATGAAGGAAACGGTAAGATATGCACGTTTTATTTTTAAAATGTTTTGTCAGTGGCGCGCTGAGTCAGACAATTGTTTACAATGCAAAAATAAGGCCTATCCGTTTCCATAAAAAAAATATATAAACATCCTAAAATATATGTTTACCTTATAGGCAAAATTGCATAAATTTGATTTGTTTAAAACAAATAAAAATACTATTTAGCCAGTGAAAAAAAAAAAAAAAAAAAAAAAAAAATGTGAATCACTCTTCATTGAAAACTTAATCTGAACAGTATTTTATAAAATTTTGATTTATTTTTTTTCTAAAACAAGACAAGGGTAGTGAATGATTTTTAGCAATGTAATGTGACTGCATTTATTGTCATATTTTCCTAATGTCTTGTACCGCTAAACACGGCGTCACGTGAATGGGAATATGCATGGGAATGATATGCAGATGACGTAATGCATAGTAAAACTAGGCGTTGTAAACTCCATATGTGTTTATTTCGGGGAGGAGACGGAGCAGAGTTCCGCTGACTGGGTTTTATAAAGGGAATTTTGCGCAGGTTCTGGCGTACGCATGGTTTTATAAATCTGAAAACTTTGTGCTTACAGAAAATCTGGCTTTTATGCATACGCACACTTTAAGGATAAAATCTATGGAAAGTTTCATACATGGGGCCCCTAGAGCAGAAAACAAAATAATTTCATTTTACCTCAGATTTTGCATGCGTTAGTTTTCTCTGCACTTGTGGCGGGTTCAGATAAATGTCCACTGGGAAGATGAGCAAGGTAAGGGAGTATTTTGAAAACCTACACAAAACTTTTCCGTTTTCTTCTATGTCATGCAAAACTAGTACATAACAATTAAGCTTGCTTATAGGCTTGTTATACTATCGGTTATGAGTGACAATACTGTATGAAATTTTAGACTAGTTGACTAGTTGTTTGCAAAATTTCCATTTAAGCATTAATTAAATTAGTCGTTGTGCACATCCTTAATATAATCGCAAGAGATGCAAAAAGTGCAAGTTTCTTTGCAAAGGTTATTTATTCACAAATAGTTATGAGAAATGCATTACAATATACTTAATGTGAAAATAAGCATGCAAAGATAATACATCAAATGTTACATCATCAATAGTGTTTAACTTTTGTGATTTGGGGCAGCTCACGTTCACACCAACAGTGAATCGTACCACAGTTCATACAAAACAAACTCGAGACCACTTCCTCAAGATGAACATTTCCACACAAACTAAAAAAAAAAATCTAAACTATGGTGACAAACGGACTCTGGTCCGCTCCAAAAGCTCTAGTGTAAAAGCACCCAAGAGACACCAACAGAGATTTGTTCCAGTTTACAACATTTGTATTGTTTGCCAACTGATTTTTGATCAGCATACTGATTGCAAAATGGTTAAATGAAATAGGACAGCCATATGGTCTTTATTCTAAAACGGGTGAAGTATATAACCTGAGAAGAGTGATGAAAGAGAGAGAGAGAGAGAGGAAAGTGGGACGGCTATAAGAGACTCGTTTACTTGTTTATAAAAGAATGAGAAGTGCATTTATCTATAGTGTGTCTTTAAGTTGACTGACTTCACTAGAGTGAAATCCCTGCAGTGACTCCTAACAGAGACAACCTGCAGTGCTGCCAACCTGCTCTTCCTATCTCTCTCTGTAAGTATCTCCCAGATGACTGCCCAATCACCAACATACGGCAGAACCCAAACCTTCATAGCTCCTAATGTCGCACTCAAAACACCTACACGCACACAACAATAGTTAAAGATGACCCCTGGCCATCCAGAGTGTGGTGTAAGTTAGTGGAGTTAATGCAATAGTGTGTGACCTCTATGAGTCTGCATGGTGCATGAGAAATTGACAGAGTGCTAAGTGTGGCACTCACTAGCTGGCCTGCTCTAATTAAGGAGGAACAGCATGCCACAGTCTGATGCTCCAAATGGCACCATATGTTTTCCCAGACTAACCGGCTGAATAAATGCCATTTAGCACACAGGATCTACAGCACTGAGTCTGATAACACAGACTCTAAGTGTCTTATAAAAGCACAGAGACCCCCCTCACGTCAGCCTCAGCTGCCTGCAATTTAAATCAGCCCTGATTACAATGCAATAGAAACACTCCTTCATGTACCAATTAACCGTTTACAAACATGCAGTATTTTAGGACAGAAAAGAGAAAAAGAGTAAAAGAGACGTAAAGATGGGAGAGGAACAAAAAAGAACCACAAAAGAGAGACAACCTGACAAAGAAAAAAAAGAAAAGAGAGGTTTGGTGTATCAGAAACATCTCTTCCATCTCAGATACTATAACATAACGTAACGTAACCAAAAATATGAAATAAAATTTTTTAAAAAAGCATGGAAATTATGTAATGTACGGAACCCTGCACATGACATGCGGGGGGGAAACGTATATCATGGCCACAAATTAACAATTTGTTCCCACAACTTACTAAAATGTCAGGACATCTCATTAATTCGTTCCCTCGTTTTAAGTAAATCGTGCACACAATATAATAATTTGTTTCCTGGTTTTACTAAATCGTGTGCACGATAAAATTAATTCAATCGTTTTACTAAATCATGGCCCCATTGTAATAGTTTGTTCCCCTTTTTTAGTTAAATCAAAATGAGGGAACGAATTAGTATAACATGGCCACGATTTACTAAATCGAGGGAACAATTTAAGTAATGAAAAAGGAATTCTTAATTCATGGCCACGATTTAACTAAAACAAGGGAACAAATATACAATCATATATCATATATATATGTATATGAATATGTATGTATATATAGAGTAGTAGTACAACTAGATCTCTTTTATTGAATCCAAAAGGTTTTAATTATTTTTTGCTACATATAAAGTTATTTTAAAGTTTTTGAAGTGTCAAAAGGTCATTCGGTTTAACAGTTCATTTGTGATTAAAATATCTTAAAATGTAATAAATGTATACAATTTGGTATTATAGAAGTCATTGCTTTGTTATGAGAAAGAATGTCCGAAAAAATGAATTTCTTTGATGTCATTGGGAGTAACCAATATAAAGGGACCAGTTTGGATCAAGTCATGCGGCCAATATCATGTGATAGGATGTGACATCATTCAGACACCTGCAAAGGACCACATGGTCATGAAGCAAAGTAACTAACTCTCCTTTAACTATTTGAAAAATTTATGTTTTCACTTGTATATATATATATATATATATATATATATACTATGTATACACATGATTACATGTTACAAAATGTTACAAAAGATTATATTTCAAATAAACGCTGTTCTTTTGAACTTTCTATTCATCAAAGAATCCTAAAAAAGAAATATTGTACACAAATATTTTGTACAATTGTACACAATAAATGTTTCTTGAGCATCAAATCATCATATTAGAATGATTTCTGAAGGATCATGTGACACTGAAGACTGGAGTAATGATGCTGAAAATTCAGCTTTGCCAACACAAGAATAAATTACATTTTAAAATATTTTCAAATAGAACATAGTTATTTTAAATTGTAATAATATTTCACAATATCACTGTTTTTACTGTATTTTTAATTAAATAAATGCAGCCTTGGTGAGCAGATGAAACTTCTTTTTAAAACATTAAAAATCTTACTGTGTCCACACTTTAAGATTGATATATATATATATATATTTTTTTTTTTTTTTTTTAAACATACCTCTGGAGACAGTAACACAACACAAAAGTATTTTAGGCTAAGATACTGACTGGCTATTGAAGAAAAAAAATGAAACAGCCACTAACTAACCCACTGTGGTAGGGGACACAGTCAACACAACTGCTGATACAACAGAAACAATGCCCACTTCAAACTACAGAGCTGCTGGGAAGGGCATACCATAGCTTTGTTTCTGTTAAAATGATTCAGTGAAATGACTACAGCTGGTGCCAGCAATTAAAAGCCTGAAAACAAGCTGAAGCACAGATATTTACTACTACAAAGCACATACACAAAAATAAAGACCCTCTGGCCAAATCTGTCCTCACTAAACCTTGACATTTTAATCAAGCTCCAAGAGCGCATAATGAGGAACCGCTTAGACTTCATTATTAGATACTGCATGTTACTAATTAGAGCTACCACAGTGTTTTATTGCACAGCCTGCACACTACACTCATCAGAGACAGGTAGTGAACAGCACAGACGTGAGTAGAGAAGTGTGCGCTAAAACAATTACAATGGTGAAGCATGCATTTTCTTTCTCAACTGAAGACATAACCGACTATGTTTACTAGGATACTCGCCGAGATGGGCATTTTTTTTTTACATTTTTGTGTGAATTTGTCCGTTCAAGCACAGAAAGGCCATGAAGGCCCGGGTATACTTCACTTTCCGCGCAGACGGCCGAAGTATACCTTGGCCTTGAGACATGGCTTTCAGGGCGCGTGCTTTATATGTTTTGGATGTTGAACTTCCCACATAGTGCGTGAGTAACAAATTCCCTTTCGTGTGTTCCAGCGCTTGAATATTTAGAGTGGAAAGGCTTAAACTTTCGTGATGATGCAGCACTGACCGTCAATTGTACAGAGTGTCGTTCATGTTCATGTTCTCACAATATTGCATTGTTAGAATTCATAAAAATGTTACCGGGCACCTGGCAACTGACACAGTTTCATACGCCATTCGCCAACACCGATTTTTACTCACATTTGGCACTTGGCGAGTGTTAATTTTAGGCCCTGCTCACACATATTATATGACTATTCTCCAACAACTATAGCTACTTCCTTATCAGATGTGATAAGCACCCGACCTAGTGAAAATTTAAAGGACAAACTTGCATACAGTACATAAAGTATCAGAATCTCCAATTAACACTGAGAAGTCATGTTTTTTAAAACCTCTACAAACTGCTAGTCTCATTCCCTCAGCAAAAGCAAAAGAAATTCATAATTTTGCTTTCAAAGTAAACATCTGAGAGAAATAAATGAAAGCATCCATAAGGATGGAAGGAACGTTTCCAATGCACTGAGCCTGATGTGTTTATTTATCAGATTTCTTTTAGAGGGCCTGCTAGTGCAGTTTAGAGCCTCATAAATGTCAGATAAGCCACCGACTGTGGCCTGAGAGATGTTTGTGTTTCAATGGCCTCTCGGAGCTCGTGGGGTCATTTAAACAGCAGCTAGCAGCACGAATTCGGTTCCTCTGTGTCAAACGGCATTCTGAATAGTTGCACCTCGGGCGAAATACATCGCATTGTGATTTCATGAGCGAGTAAAAAAGGCAGCCCTCCGACAGAAAGGAGAGTGGAGGAAACAAAAATGACTCGCAGCGGATATCTCAAAGCAACAAGAAAGAGAGAAGAAAGTTAAAAGTGAATCCTCCTCTTCCCACAGGCAGTTAAGTGGGTACCTTGAGGCTGAAGACCCCCAGCAGTCGGTTGATAATGTGACCTCTGAGCTAGCAGACTCGCAGGCAGACCAGAGGCTGTGTAAACTAGCACTGGAGAGCCTCAGGATGGAGCGAAGCTAAAGAAAACAGGTATAGGACAGAAGCAGATGCAGAAAAAGACAGAAAACAGCATGTATTTCTTACATGAGAGACATTATTGTACTGTACACTCGAATAAGAATTCAAGTAGCTGCAACACACACACAACCAACTCAAACTAGAGGGTCAAACTGAACTTATTAAATAAATAATGACAGTTATTTTCAACTTAATGTCTACAGACTGCATATGTGGCTGTCTATTAGTACAGTGAATCATTTCGACGACTTCACTCGGTACCTGAACTATGACAGCAGAAAAAGGATATAGATGTGATGCTATCATCCGTAAAACATTGTTTAAATACAGCAAACCCTAGCGAAAGAAATTTAATTGGTGACCAGAATCCAGAAAAGAAAGAAGTCCATCAAAAAGATGATTATACAAATTTATACAAGTAACAAACATTTTTTTGTATTAGTAATTACCATTAACAAAGATAAATAAATGCTGTAGAAGTGCAGTTCATTATTAGTTCATGTTAACTAATGTTGTTAACTAATGTTAATGAAACCTTATTGTAAAGTGTTATTGATTTTATTTATTCTTTTCCCAAACCCAGCCTGTTTAAAATATGAAAACATATTGAGAAAATACAAATTGTTTAAAACTGTAATTCAGTATATACAATATTTTTTTATTGTGCATAATCTCCAATCAACATGTAATATATCATTTACATTAATGCATTTGGTAGATGCTGTTATCTAAAGTGACTGCATTCAAGGTAGACATTAGGGACTTTAAGCAACAGCTGCTGATGGAACGGCAACGTCGACGGAAGTAAACTGTCAACTGCCGTAGCTAAAGAACGCAAAAATCCCAACAACAAAGAGGACGGCTCAATGAATCATTTAATCATTTGACATAGTAAAAAATAAATTACATTTAAATAAAAACAAGAGAATGGTTGCTTTTGGTATTAAATGGCATACAGATACAATTAAAATACCACATAAACATAAAACATTTACTTATCTAATCTGCCACGTATTATCGACTACTGCAAATTGGCTATTCCCCCGTACTAGACGGTTACAGTAGAACGTCAAGAAGTAGCAGTTAAATTCGCACATGTGCAACAGAACGCCGTAGCCGTTGTATCAGCAGCTGCTGCTTAAAGTACCTATTTAATCAGTTCATACACTCCCTGGGAATCAAACCCATGACCTTAGTGTTGGAATGTATGTAATGTAATTTGGTCAAATTATGGGAAAAAAGTTGTCAAAATTGTGTGTATTTACGATACAACTAAATCACATTTTCACAATTTTTTTTTCTTAAAGACAAAGAAGTCATTTTAGTCCAAAAGGGTTAAAAATTTCCTTTCTGCCTTTGTCATTTCAAGCACAGAATGCTACACAATACATAATTTAGGTTGTGGTGGTGGAAATATTCATTAAACGAAAAACTAACTCTCCAGTATGCTTTCTAAGGGCCAAAAGTGTCAACAGTTGAAGAAACACACCGTAAACATTTCTTTTGTTTTTGCAAACTGAGGGATGGGAGAAATGGTCTGTGGTAATCGAGTTGAAAATAACTATTCCTTCAAGCTTACACTCAGTACCTTCTGTCAAACATACACAAAAGCTTTAGTCAAACACATTCAAGCTACAGCACTAATATTAGCTTGCTCTGATTTAATCGTCTATTGTCAGCCTCACTCCCATATCCAGGCCATCCGATGTATCTCACTTAATTTGAAATCTCTTTGTAAAGTACTTGGCTGTGGATTAGCTCTCTTATTTTATTTCAAAGTCCTGTATAAGCTGCGCTCCCTCACGGGCCGGCTCCTTTCATCCTCAGAAAAGTTCACACACAATTCGCTTCAAGTAAAACATGGACAAACACCTCGGAGAAAGCAGCGAGAGCTGTGCTAGTACACTAATTACAAAAAATATCTGCACTAATCCCACCCTGATAAAACACTCATTACCAACCAAAGACACTTATCAACGGCGGATTCATGACCCATTTCCGAAAGTAGCTTTATAGGAGGCAGAGGAAAGGCAGTGTATCACCCTATCCTACATCTGTACCAGAGCTTTTCATTTGTCTAAGAGCGACGGATGTTGAGAGGTAATTAACAGCTGCTGGACTGGGCTAATAGAATTCTCTGGAAACTGTAAGTTGGTGGTGAGGGAGAGGGAGATGGCAGGCCATGCCTGTATTAATTATAATGCTTCAGGATAGACTGAAGCTGCAAAAATCCTTTTAAGGACATCAGAAAGGTGAACTTATTTTTACCTGTCAAACACAAATGCATGTGTACACAATCACTAGTGATGAGTTCATGCCATTTTTTCCATGTTAAAATGTTTTATACAAAAAATAAACAAAGCTTGACATGATTAAACTGGTGTAAACTCACATTAAATTACGACTTTCAATTCTTCGGCTGATCACACTGGTTGTTAAGGTGGGTAAATGTCACAAAAAGAAATAAAAATATGAAATTATATTGTGCATAAAGAAAATGTGATCTAATAGTTTTGACTAAGCAGTTTTGCTTTTTTTATTATAATTAATTAATGATGAATCTCACGGGTGTATTTTTTTCTATAATTTACTGAATTTTGGGCTTGATTTTTTTATTCAAGATTTTTCTTTTTGTATGTAGTCACATTCTTGTAAAGTTTGTACCACACTTCAATCGTTAATTTTTGCTGCTTTTTGTTTCACACGGCTTAAAATGTGACAACTATATGCACAATCACAAGCAATTGCTTTGATAGAGTGATATAGCTACAAACCAACATTTGGTAATTCAAAGCGAGATGTAGCCACACACAGACAGCAGCTGATGGCAGTAGGTAAGGTTAAAAGGTCTGCTCCACCTGCCTGCTGTATCCCTGTCTAAGTTTGGTAATGAACACAGACAGCTTGGGGACAGTCTTGTGTTGAGTGTGCGAGTGTGTGTTTAGGGGTCTGACAGGTCCGCTCTGATGTCCCTCTCTCTCTCTGACAGGGCTGACCCGCAGTAATTTCTCCACTGACAGCAGCAGCTGTAGCCGTAACGCACAGACAGATGAAATTTTCATAACTATCTCCTCACAGTCACATCTTCACCTTCAGGATCATTTATAACCCGCCACTCGCCTGCCAGACACAATATGCTTGCCATGAAGCGGACTACTCCAGCGGTGTTGGAAATAATTAACAGTGCAAGGGCAAAAGGAGTGAGTGTGTGTGTCTGTGAAGAGGGAGATTAAGGAGAGCTAACACTATCATTAACGTACATGTCACTTCAGTACAGTCAAAAGATATGAAGTACTAATTACACACACACACACACACACACAGAATAAAGCCTATAACCCCTGCCACCTCATTTTTGGCCCCTATATAGAAAGAGTGAGAAAGCTTGTGTGTAGGAGAAAAAGAGAAATGGTTTTATGAGCACATTAGCATTCATTTAATGCTGTAAGCACACGCACTACCCAGTGCTATGACTCAGATTACAATATCATAATTGAGAGATTTGTATTCTCTAACCTGAGACCCAATGCAAGCACACAATTCCTACGTACACTGGGGATGTTGTCAGATAGTTGTCAATCACCTCCATCTTATAGGGATACTTCACTCGGAAATGAAAAGTCTGTCATCATTTGCCCTTAGACTGATATTAGACTGGGTAATCAAGCTCCAAAAAGATAACATAAAAGCATATTAAAAATTGTCCTTAATAATGTGTGGATATGCACATTTTTTGTAGAAAAAAAAAGAAATAAGGCAAAGGGTAAAAATATACTACCGTTCAAAAGTTTCCAGTCAGTAAAATACAGGGAGAAGTTTCAAATATAGGGAGAAATATTATTACAATTTAAGTTTTTAGATTTTTATTTAAGTTTTATATTGTTAACACAACGTTGAAGACCTCAAAAATAGCATACAAGTCATATGCATCTTATGTTTCTTATGTCATTTATAGAGCTTGTCAACCCCTGTCCACCATTCACCTTTACTGTATGGTAAAAAAACTGCAAGAATATACTGCCAAACATTGCCATTTTCGAGCTACGAAAGAAAGAAACATGACATGAGTGTGAGTAAATAAGGGGTTTTCATTTTTGGGGTGAACTCTCACCTTTAGGCCTATCATCAGACCTATTTTAAAATAGCCAATCAAAAAAAAGTCCTTCACTGGTTAACTATAATCCTCTATAAACAATAGGTGTTAAGGTGTTAAAGTGCCCCTATTATGGATTTTTGAAAATTACCTTTCATGTAGTGTGTAACATAGCTCTAAGTGAATGAAAACATCCTGCAAAGTTTTAAAGGGGACCTATTATGCAAAATTCACTTTTGCATGGTGTTTGGACATGAATGTGTGTTGGCAGTGTGTGTACACAACCACCCTATAGTGCTAATGTGACGTCACATTAGCCACAGGCCCCACCCACGACCGCTGACTGACAGTCCTGCATTACCATATTTTCCGCCCTCAGCGAGCTGTACACTGTCCGCCATTTTCTCTGCGCTCGAGCAACTGTAGCGACAACAATGTCTGATAAGTAATTGAGATGTTTTGTTGTTGGATGTAAGAGGGAACATAACAATATTTATTTACTGACATCTGAGCCGCTGAACGCAGTGGATTAGTTTTATTTTTGAAGAGAATGCACCACAGATCTAATATACACATACGATTTCTGTAACGTTGCCTGCTATTTACGTTCACAGACATAACTGACTGTGTTTATGTGAATTGTGTGTGTTTTTGACAGAACCTTGTGTGTATTTGACAGTTTAAACAAAACAAAAAATGTGAAAGAGAAGTTACTCACGAGACTTGACGTCTGACAGCCAGCTGTCTGTGTGTGTGCGCTTCAGATAAGTGCGCTCAGAAAAACGATGTTTTCCGATCCGTTAGATGTATCAACTGATATAGCTTTAAAACACGTGGAAATAATAAACTTTAATGATGAAAGAACTATGCTATCCGTGAGAGTGATCGCGATATAGATGATAATCAAAACCAAGCAGATGTCTTGTTAATATTTGGCAGAGAATCCGATTAAGGCAGGAACTGTGATCGTAGAGAGGGGGCGGGGTACAGCATCTTATTTGCATTTAAAGGCACATGTACGAAAACAGCCTGTTCTTGACTGTAGTCAGAAATGGGTATTTATAACATGGATTTATAAATGATCTGAGAGGTATTTTAAGCTGAAACTGAACAGACACATTCTGGGGACACCTGAGACTTAAATTACATCTTGTAAAAATGTCAATTAAACATCAATTAATCAAGTCATTTGTAAAATGAATCCCAAGCATAGACTGTAAAAAAAATATGGATGTAGTGTCCATGACGTCACCCGTAGATTTCTGAAGAGCATTTTTGAAGCGAAAATGAGGCCGCTGCCATCTTAGCAGCGCGTCACTCCCGGATAACTGAAAATGGGCAAAGAGGCAGGACGTGGTTGGAACTGACCAACTGATGTGCCTGGTTGCTGAAACCACGCCCGCCTAGCTCGACGTGATCATGTTAGCAGGCAAAGGAGCTATCTATCTATCTTAGATACTATCTAAAATATTAATAAAGATAACAAGTTATATCATTAGAAAGTTCTAAAGGTTTACTGTCAATATACGGTGTCTTTTTTACGATATAGATGCTCCAGCATCAGTAATTAATTTGTGTCGGGTGTGCACATAACAACATGAAAAATCAAACTGGACTTCATACCTTTATATAGCGATCGCGAGATGAATCCAAGTGGCACTTGGGTAAAATGTCCATGAGTGTCCATTGAAAAACAAAAAACAGTACTTTTTGTCCACAAAAGCATTAAATCCATGAAATATTGATATATTATCCATTGTTTGCATCACATTTCTTCTGAATGATCTGCTCTCTATCATCGCTCTTCAAGAAATGATGCAAAATATAATTTTTCAAAATAGTGCAGCAGTTTCAGTTATAATCTCCAACCAGTGCTGTCAGAGTTTAATATTCTCCCGCCATTGTCACTGTAGTCAATCTCACAAACAAAACTTTAAGCCAATGCCACGATCCAACAACGTGTGTTCTGTTTATCTTCCGCATGCGTGCAGATCTACACAGACGCACATCTGTCTCGAGTCTCGACCATTAACGCAGCAAGCCATATTATTTTATAATTGTATAAAATTACCCCCAAAAAAAGCACAAACACGGCAGAGATGCCAGATTCAGTGGCTGGAATTAGCTGAGGTGACGGCTCACAGACAGCAGTGGCAATCTACCTGTCACTCAAGTGACCACACCCTTAATTATGCAGAACCTTAAGGCTTAATATAATTTAAACGGATGAGTTATAAAAAAAATTCACCCCCCTCAGAGTTGTCATGAAGGGCAAAATTAGCAGTATAGACCAAAACCACAATTTGATCCAGGCTTTTTTTCTGCTGTAAACTTGGCCATTTTAACATGTGGGTCAATGAGATTCTGCTCTCTTTTGCAGCCTGTCCCTAGCGGCCAGTCGATGAATTGCAGTTTAAGTCACTTCTGTATTGGCTTCACAAGAAACAGGGGGAGGTTGCCGCTTGATCCCAAGCTGTTTTGTTGTGACACCACAACAAAACATTAGCATATTGCCCGCCCACTTATTGTGCGCAGACGCCAGGGAAAATTAATTTTTTCAACAATACCACAGCAGTACAATCTTTTGTTCAGTTCCCGTCATTTACCTGACAGCTGCTTCTCATACCTCAGGGAGTTTAACGCAGGATTCACAAAATGCTTGGTCTTAAAATATGGATCAATGCCCAGTTTATTTGGACCAGCTTGCTCCTCTGAATCTCTACCTGTAAGTATGATTAGTAATTGATGTTTATATTTTCTAGTGATCGTTCAAAATTCATAGTTTTGTATGTTATGTTATGTTGTGTAATGTACACCCTTGTCTCTATTTCTCCAGCTAACCGGCTAACTCACGTTTCTGTAGTTCTGCTTTTCAGATGTGGGTCCAATATTGTCTAAAAATGTGTTGATTAAAGCAGACACTGGAGCAGATTCAGGGGCTGGAGAAGACAGTGGAGTGGATTCAGGGGCTGGAACCATCTCTGGGCTCCAGGACATCCCCTCATACTCCACCAGAATGCCTAAGGGCACAAGTGTAGTGGCCCTAATGGCAGAGGGCTCAGGAGTGGCGGCGGCCATCTTGGCTGAGGGCTCAGGCGTGGCGGCGGCCATCTTGCGACGTGGCGGCGGCCATCTTGTGACGAGGCTCAGGAATGGCGGCCATCTTGTGATGAGGCTCCGGAATGGCGACCATCTAGCGACGAGGCTCCGGAATGGTGGCCATCTTGCGACGAGGCTCCGGAATGGCGACCATCTGGCGACGAGGCTCCGGAATGGTGGCCATCTTGCGACGAGGCTCTGGAATGAACTCTGGGGCTGTAGTGAACTCTAGAGTGTCCATGATGGTTCTGATGTTAAGGGACGTGGAGGATTTGGATGCAGGATTGGGGTGAGTTGGAGTGGCCAAACTCTTTCGGAAAAGGACTCTTTAACAACCATGAAAATCAGACTTATGTAGCCAGAGGACGAAATTAATGAAATCGACTAGAGGCAAATTATAATGACCAGGAGACAAGAACTGATATAATTCACTATCCAGTCCTATCCGAAAGTAGGCCTTGAGTGAGGACTCGCTCCAACTCACCAGATGGGAATAATCCAAAAATTCCTCCACGTACCACTCCAGAGGACGTCCATTCTGCCGTAGGGAGGTCAGGTAATCCTCAGCTGGGATCATCCTTTCTCGGTCGGTTCTTTTGTAACGGTACATGGTGTAGGAACACTCACGATGAGGAGAATTACTTGGAAGTAGACTTTTAATAAAGGAATAAAGGAACCAAGGAACCAGGAGAAATAACACACCACATGCAAACAAGAACCGACAGAGACTGAGGGAGAACGCAGGGAATATATACAAGGCAAACAAAGGGAAGTTAACAAGATAATTAATAAGACACACCTGAACTGAAACTCAAATCAATCTGTAACCAAGGGAACTAAATAATGGCAGGAAAAACAGAACAAAGGAGGATATGTGACAAAAGACAAAACAAACAGAGAGTCCAAAACAGATGTAACCCTGACAATAGCTGCCATTCAGTTATAGCAATGGGCACGCGGTGTGCGCAGTAAACCAATCACAAAGGATTGGGCCATCTGACCAATCAGAGCAGTGTAGGCTCACGGAAAGAAGGGGTTTAGAGAGAACTGCTTCTAATGAATCGTTTACAAAACATTGAAAACTCAGGTGAAATTAAATGTATATTATGAGAAAACAAAAGTGTTTTTTGACTTTGCATGCATGTAAACCTGTTGTAGGAGACTCTCAAAATAATATTAGGAACCTTAAAAAAGGCATAATAGGGGCACTTTAATATGTTTTGTTTTTAAAAGCAAAGATCCCAGTTTTAAACAGCAAACTCAAGTATATCAAACACCTGAGCTAAGGTAAAGTTTATCAGTAGTCACCATGAAGAGTGATTAAAAGATTTCATTGTGTTAAAGTGTTTCAGTAGCCATTAAATGCGCATTCCCACCGAGCAAAGCTCCACATTCTTGCTCACATATCTTCACTCCATTCGCTCGCTTCAGTTTGGGCTGTTTTTGGCCTTTTCTACAATGCAGCAATGTTGTGCCGCTCTGGTTAGCCTCATACGCTTCTCCGTCTCTCTTTCCCTATAAAATCAATGCTTAATAGCAGAGTGCACAACTGTTTGCTGGGGCCCCAAATTTCTGTGGTGATCATAATTGCATCAAGCACGGCAAACCATTTACCATGGCTGCAAAAAGCATAATTATGCGATGCTGTTTTTATTAAGCCAAGTGAGCAATTAAAACGAAAAGCAATTTCTCTTTTTTAATGGCGTTCTCCTCTCTCATTTGGACGCATCCGAGAAATGTTAGTTTTACACAGGGAGGCAACTTGCTGAATCATGTCCTCTGGTATACTGTTGTTTAGAGTTTGGTCACATAATGAAGCCTTCCATGTGCCGAGAAACAGGCCTCATCCTCTCAGCTATTAGGATGCCACATGTGTTCACCAGTGTGCATGTGTACATTTGGGTGTAATCCCTTGTATTTGTTTGCATTGGTTCGCCGCAAACATATGAGCAAAGAAACAAATAGGACTTACTTTTCCTTCCCACAAACAAATATAATAAGAACGACATTCTAGTGTGTACTGGCATCCCCCCAAATCAAAGTGGTTTGCCGAATGGGTCGCTGCATGTACTCTCCAATCCTTACAACCACAGGCATACGAGAGCGGGCATAAAAGGGGGGCAGCAGCCGTGGTGGGTATGTCACGCATAGCTTTATGATTGCTAAACAGCGGTTTAGGCGTATCGGAGTAATTTACGATCAAACTCTCAGACGCTCGTTCTACTGGTAATCACACATCGCATGCACGTTGCAAGGGAGGGACCACACATGCTTGTTTCGATAAAGACAGACAAATTAGATGACAGCTTTTAAGCCCAACCATCAGTTTCACACTAATTACAGCCCTGCCGATGATGAAAGAAACACACCCAGATGCACACAAATAAATTTATTACCTCTCTGAGAGCTGTGAGCAAATGGACCAGTAGGAGAATATATGTGTGTGTGTGTGTGCTTACAAAAAGCAAGTCCAGGTGTTTGCCCGTGAGCACTGGAGCCTTCAGTTAAACACGTAAGAAGTTCTAGACAGCAATGCTGAAACACCTATCACAGGCCCTAAGAAAAACCACACTGCACCATCATTTGGCTCATTGCGGTTGTGTGTGTTTTACCCGTGTATTGTTATGCCTTTTTCATTAACATGTCTTACTGGCAGACAAACTCTCAGACAAACACGGTTCTGTTAATTGAACAGATGAGTCTGCAAGAGCAAACAGCATCAAACCCTCAAGCGTAGCTGTGTGTGTGCATGATATCTCCATCCTTACAAACTGTAAAGGTCTCCCCAGCATCAGAGCTGTCATGTGCAGGGTGAGCCTGTCCGTTCTCATTGAAGATAGACGTTAACAGTCTTTTTCCCTCCACTTGGGGACAGCAGCTCTATTGTTTGTCCCGTCAGACCCTGGTGGGAGGGACACAGTCACTGCTGGGACAAAAGATACCACGCACGATTGACAGCTATGGAGACACCCCGTTCCTCATGAGACGACAACCGGTGGAGTGAATTTGTGTGCCTATGAAAGTGAGACTGAGGAATAAAGACAGAGAGAGAACCAACTGTGAATGTGTTAATATGCAATGTCTGGTACATTCAGGGCTCGGGAATGTTACTTTTAATAGAATAGTTATTGTGTAAACTACATATATTTAAAGAAAAAAAATAATAAAAAAAATGACAAAAGCATATCAATTTCTAAATCTAAAATGAAAACTGAAAATATAAAAATAAATGCTAACTCAAAATATTAATAAATACTACAGTAGTACATAAAAATACTTCTGTCATGAAAACTCTCGGGATATTAGTATGATAATTGAGATTGGCATGGTAATGGATATGACAATGTTAATGTATTTGGTCTCGGTGGAATAGATCTGCTACGCTGCTGCTGCAGAGCAAGTACCGAGACTTGCTACTACCAATACATTTACAGACATTGCTGTGAGCGTGTAAGACATGCTGCACATGTAACATATATGAATTAACCCGGTAGCAGATCTATACAGGTGGAGCTGGGGAAGGAGGGGGTTCTGAAAGCACGGTGCAGACTGCTAACACCAAACAATGCCAAATATTTGAATGTTTGAGCAGCAAGCTCATTGGCCACTGATGTAACAGCAACCAGTCAGCTGTGCTGTGTAGATAATGATGTGATTGCTACCAAATGAGTTAAAGACCCATCAGCCAGCATCGTCAGAGTTTCAAGACAGAACTAGGTAATAAAATAACAATGGTAATTTCACATAAATATAAAAACACTGTAAGCGCAATTTAACATATTTTTATGATTAAGAATAAATACACATTGTCCAATGGAATTGATTTGGGTAGGCAGGGGAATAGAATTCTGCACGAGGATAGGATCTTGCATGACAGCGGCATTTGCTTACACTGTCACATAATATTACAAAAGTACATTATGATGAAAGGAAAGGTTTTTAGTTGTATTTGCAACTAAACCTATCAAATAAAACAGTGTGCATTACTTATTTAACAAAGTAATTTAGGAATTTTAGTATTAATTCAAAAAGTAACGTTAACAATTTTGCAATTCCTCTAAAACAGTCTGAATTGGTAATACATGTTACCCATAATGCAGTAAGAATGGCCGCATTTGTATTGCCAAAGCAGAGGTTAGTAAGCAATGTTTGTCTGTGTGTGTAATGTTTGGTGTTTGATGTTCTAGTCTGTGGAGAAACTTCTGCTTGCCCTCTGAACCCCATGACCCTTCAGTGTGTGTGTGAGTGTGTGATGACAGCCTGTGGCATTTTTGTTCAGAAGGTTTCCACCCATGTGAAGTACGAGAGGTCACAACACATTCAAGATACTGAGACACTCACAGAAATACAGACATTCAGAGGCTGAGGTCAGAGGTCACACACTGAGGGTGAGTGATGAGGGCAGCTGTGACCTCCAGGATGCAACACTCATGCGCTCAAATGCAAACAAACGTTTGCCACAATGCACTTATTCACTCAAAGCACCTATGATAAGTAACTCAATTAAAATATTTTGTTAACACTTTATAATAAAGATCTAAGTAAACACCAGTCAATGCATATGCAATAATACTTTTACAGACTTCTTTATATAAATTTTGTATTTCCACTAAAATATTAAGCACCACAAATGTTTTCAACACTGATAATGATAAGAAATGTTTCTTAAGCACCTAATAGGACTGGGACAAAAAATCAATTCACCTATCGCATTTTTTTTGTTTATGATTTTAAAATAGATTTTTTTTACTCCAGTATCGATATAAATTCAAATTATATTGCTTTATTTTAACCCTTGCATATACACAGGGAGGACAGAAGTTACCCACTTTTGTTCAAACATGGCAAAATGTGTTGTTATCTAGATGTTACGCGACCTAATATCCCTTTCAAGATATGCGGGAAAGCAATGAGATTACCCGCGCTTCAATGAATGAAAAACGCAAAAGTCAAATGAATTAACTGAAAAGCCCTTGCGCGTTAAATATCAATGCTGAGAGAGTATAAAAGACTGTAGAGCTGCATGATTAATCTCAATTCAAACACCCACACGATCTTATTCTTAAATAACAACGATTATTCATCTGTCTAATAAACCTTTAACAAAATCATATCGCAACATTCAAATTGCACTGCTGCTGAACTAGAGAGAGCGGTTATAGGTGTGGAGCAGCTTCAAAAACAGTCTTTACAACCTCATAGTTTCATTATTTCTATGATACAATAGTTCAAATGATCAAACAAGTACTGGGATAAAAGTTTATAGTTCAAATATAAACACTGATGTCTACGGTAGCGATCAAAATAGAGTAAATCACCTTTTGATTAAATAACGTTTCAAATAATGACTGTATGTTTCACCACTAGGTGGCGACAACAGACTAAAAATGTGTTTTCCATTGAATCTTGAATCATTCAAGATAATGTAGTACTATAATGGATGATGCTTCTGAAATAAAACTCAGAAAGATTTGAAGAATTGTTTTTGTAAATATGACTCATCTTATATATCATGTACAGTCTGTATAAGTGTATGATTCAACTATTTCCCATGGTCTAGTGTTTAAAAAACAAACAAAAATCAAAAACAAAGGAAAATACAATAGCAATATCGAATCACAATACTTGAAGAATTGCAATTCTTAAAAAAAAAAAAAAAAATTCGCAATACATAACGAATCGGCACCCAAGCATCGTAATAGTACTGAATCAGCCGATAGGCGTATCGTCCAAACCCTAGCATCAAATCAGCATATTAGAATGATTTCTGAAGGATCATGTGACTGAAGACTTGAGTAATGATGAGCTTTGCCCTCAAAGGAATAAATTACATTTTGAAATATATTAGCATAGAAAACAGTTATTTTAAATTGTAAAAATATTTCACACTATCAGTGTTTATACACCCTTTTTAATCAAAAGCCTTGGCGAGCATAACACCGTCTCTACACCGGACGCGAGCAGTGCGATGCAACAAAAGACAATAGAACACATCATAATCAGTGATGTTGCAATGCAATGCAACACGACACTACAAATCCCCGACAGTAAACTATCTATGATGTACTCCAAGCACTCGCGATACTTCTCATAAGAAGAACAAATGGATTTGCAACAGTTACTTTGTCGCATCCAATGTAGACAGCTTCTAGCTGTTGCGGTGCAGCGCGATGCGACACGTCAACGGTCGCATCTGGTGTAGACACGGTGTAAAGAGACTTTTTCAAAAACATTTAAAAAATCTTACCAATAATTAATATATTGTGAAAGAGCATGACTTACAGAGCAATTGTATATTTATAAATGAACATTAACCTAGGCGTTTTTTTTCTGTAAAAATGTTTGATATATATATATTACATACATTTCAAAATAACACAAGGAAATAAAACCAGAAAGCAGATTAACTAGTCTTTAGAAGTTCATAAATCTTTTCCGATTTAAATTAAATGATTTATAACTCGAGCCTTTAATAGAGCCACTCATCCATCCAAGTACATGATCTCCTGCTCTTTTCGTCTATGAAAAACTGGTTTTGAATGACCTACATGTTTTACTAAATCTGCCCTGTCCACTTAAACCTGATAGACATCTTGTGTATCTGGAGGAGGGCTAGTTCATTTTTCCACTATCTGATATACAGTATGAACGGTGGCTGCTCTCTCTCTCCTGTGGTTTCACCGAGAGTTCAACACTACACATGCGCACAAATGCACACTTCATCTCATCCCACTTACACCTCTCTTATTGCTCCATTTTTCACTCTATCACTTTCCAAAATTGTGCGATACTGCAAGAAAACAAAAGACAGAATAAGCAAAAACACAGAGACTGAGATGAAAAGGAAAAGAAGGGAAATATGAGGGAGTGAGACCGAAAGAAAGGGGGGTGGAGACAGATGGGCATTTTCCAAGATCATTTATCAAACTCAGGCCCGTTCACTCCCCTCCCCTCTCCCAAACCCCCGTGTAATTCAGTAATCATTTTCATTATCATATAATGACCTTACAAAGCCTACAGCAGTTAGCACGGTCACTACAAACCACACAGCTGTTCCCGGCACTGCCCCCTTCATCACCTCCCAAACACGCAATCTGCCCACTGCAGGAATGGACTGTGACCCCTGCAGAGGTCAACGGAGGGATGTAGATGTGACAGGAGTTGTACGATCTACCTGAGCAAGGTCGGTTCTATCTGAGCGTGTGTTCACATGTGTATTTTTTACGTAAACTCGCATTGCAGCGTGTCTGTGCAGGCATAAAGGGGATGAGATCAATGGTTTTGACCCACAACACTGCGCCTTGCATATGGATGAAACAAAACCACAAGGTCGACCCCTTTCGTCTGCCAATGCAAATTAATCTCTAAGAGGTTTTCCTTCTGTAAGTGTTTGAATTTGACCTATGGAAGATAAAAAATTTTTAAGAGCAAATCATTTCAGCATATTCCAAATGCACAGATGGATATGCATATATGGTCCCTTTTACAACTGGCATTAACATGCATTGCACTTAACCTTTCAAAACAGAGCTCAAGCAGGGGGCCTCAGAATGACTTAAAAGTATTTAAATTAAGAAATTATGGTCACATTTTACATTAGGTGTCTTTAACTGTACTTACATCAAAAAATAAGTACTATGTATTATTTATTGTGTTCAAGTTGCACTGTAAAACACTTTTGCTGCTTTTGAGGTGGGATACGGATAAGTTTCGGGACAGTTTTAGTGGTATGAGTAGGTTTAAGGGTGGGTTAAGAGGTAAGGGAATAGTCAAAAGTGTAATTATAGATGTATTTATCTGTAATTACATTCAGGTATTTCTTAAATAGAAGTACAATGTAAAAACATGTATGTACACAGTTTCATGAAGCAGTGTTTTGAAATTGGCCATCACTAGAAATTGTTGAATAAAGTCGTTATTTTGTTTTTTTAGAGCAAAAAAAAAGTATTCTCGTCGCAACATTAAGGTTGAACCACTGTAGTCACATGAACTGTTTTAAATATATTTTTAGAAGTTTTCTGGGCATTTGAAAAGTGTTAGCCTAATTATCTTGCTGTCAATGGAGGCCTCACTGAGCCACTGGATTTTATCAAAAATATCTTAATTTGTGTTCCGAAGATGAACGAAGGGCTTATGGGTGTGGAATGACATGAGGGTGAGGAATTAATGACTGAATTTTCATTTTTGGGTGAACTAACACTTTAAATGCCCCGTTAGTCGTTTTAGATAAAAGCATCTGCCAAATGAATAAATTTAATGTGCACATGGTAAAAAACATGCAGAGTATCCCACTGTATCTGTTCAACAATGCAAGAGCCAAAATGTTTGGAGGTGACCCGCATGAGTGCATTAGGTAAGTTAATAAGCCCGAGTACCCATAAGTCAACAGGAGGAGCCTGCAGTCACATTTAGCATCTCTATCCCTCAGGGTAATTTCAGAGAGCTGAAAGCAGGTCCAGAGGCCCCACAGTCTGCAACACTCAAACTACTGTTTAAGAAAGCAAATGTCTGTAAGACAATAAAAGCCTTAATCAATCAGCCCGCTGTGCTTATGTTTATGAGCCTGTAGCGTCAACCATCCATCATTTGGTTTTTACCACTCAAAACACAGTCGCAAAGACAAAAGAATGGCATAATGTGAGGAGCGGGCCTGCTGCATACTAAATTAATAAAACAATTGCAGCCTTTCACAACAAAATAAGCAACATGATTTAGCACACTGCTCCGAGAAGTTTCTTTTCAAGAAGACTGGTCAGAAATTAATGTTTGTGTTCGGTGCTGTGAGTCATGATAGTTGTTGTAACAGTCTGTCATGATAATAGTATAAATACATCACCACATTCAGGTGAGCGAAGCACGGCGTACAACGTTCACTTTATCAGCTCGTGTCGGAGGAGATATTATCAGCTATGAGTTCATTTTTGTCTTAACAGCGTCTTAACCTTAGCTCAAGCTATCTGCCTTGCCTCCCTAAATGCGATTTGTTGACAGCTACTTTACAGACCTGTGCCTGATCTTTCGAAGAGTGACGTTATCTCGCTCTAGAAGGGGGGCAGGAAGTGATAGTGGAAAAGGGATGAGTTCAAACACATTGCAGTGTGTGCACACAGAGGAGTGAAGGTAGCTTTATCTAATCACGCTGCTCCGACTGATGAAATAAACTTCCGTGCGAGTGATGAAGTTGTACAGGTTAATGTGTGTGTAACCTTCTTCAGCGGTGAGATGTAAAATACAAAAAAAAATAGCTATATTAAATACAGATTTAAAAATGTACTACAAAAGTTCAAAAGTTTTGGGTCGGTAAGGCAAGCAAGGTTGTATTTATTTGATCAAAAATACAGTTAAACTGTAGTATTGTGAAATATAACAATTTAAAATAACTGTTATATATGTAATATATAATATATTGTAACATATTTTATATATTGTAATATATTTTTAAAATGTAATGTATTCCTGTGATGGCAAAGCTGTATTTTCAGCATCATTACTCCAGTCTTCAGTGTCACATGATCCTTCAGAAATCATTCTAATATTATGATTTGCTGCTCAAGAAACATTTCTTATTATTAAGATTATGAAATCTTAAATTATTATTTATTATTATGAAACTGTGAAACATTTTTTTAGGATTCTTTGCTGAATAGAAGCAACAGCATATATATGAAATAGAAATGTTTTGTAACACTCTAAATGTCTTTACTGTCACTATCACAGTATTGCATCTAATGCGTCCTTGCTGAATAAAAATATTCATTTCTTTTCAAAAAAACAAAACAAAACAAAAATTCATAATTGGGCTATTTATGCATACAGTAAATGCTATTTATATCATAGTAAATACAATAATATAGTTGATGCCACTATCGACAGAATATGAATGTGAGAAAAAATAATTCCATTTCCAATTTTCCTTTGTTACATTGCTGTCATATGGCAGCATTCATATTTTAGCAATTTTCTATAAAACTAAATTAAACCATACAGGGCTAAATGTGTGTTTGTGTGTGTGTGTGTGTGTGTGTGTGTGTGTGTGTGTGTATGTGCTTGTGTCCCTGACGCTGTCTGACAAATGAACCACAGCCTGGTCTGTAGTTTTCATCGACTGATTTAAGAATGCAGTTTCAGCACAACATCAGCACTGTTTACAGGTACCAGCAGGCCTGGGCATCACTCTGGGGTCAAAGAGAGGGGACGACCCCCTTAAAGGGGCCACTTTACAGAAACGAGGACAGGGAGGAGCCCTTAATGTAGTAAAGGTTAAGGCGCAACTTCAACAGGGAAATTTAGTTGTTTCAGGCCTTACCAACTCATGGTCTGATCTGAATGAAGACAGATCACCACACACACACACACAGTAGTCTGTTGGGAAATAATAAAGAAAGAGAAAAAAATGGTGCGTGTGCTATTTGTTGGTATGTATATCTATGTGCATAAGGCTGGTTCCCTCTGTTATCGGAACAAATGGGTTATGTCTCTCAGTCGCCCTTATCTCAGAGGAAGGAAGTCAATGGGCTATCAGCACATGTGTATGCGTGTGTTTGTGTGAACTCTCTTAGCCTGAAGGATTGTCCTCCTGCTGAACAAAAAAAAAGTCCTTTCTTCTATACAATTCACTGAAGATGTGACATTAAACACAAAAGTTTAACACATGGGCACATACCTGTCCCTCCATGTCTGTCTGTGCTGCTGTCTGTCCGTTAGAGCATTCAGCAAGATGTCTGCCATCTCTCTTCTGTTCTCCTGTGCCGTGTTCTCATCCTCCACCACAGCCAACAGCAGCTGAGTCTGGAAACAAACAACATAGTCAGTTGTAACTTCAAACTTCAACTTCAGTGTTACAAAAGATTTCGATTTCAAATTAATGCTGTTCTTTTGAACTTTCATCAAAGAGTCCTGAAAGAAATGTATCACAGTTTCCACAAAAACATTAAGCAGCACAACAGTTTTCAACATTGATAGTAATAAGAAATGTTTCTTGAGCACCAAATCAGCATATTAACATTTTAGAAAACCGTTATTTAAAACTGTAATAATATTTCACAAAATTACTGTTTTTACTGATTTTTTTATTAAGTAAACGCAGCCTTGGTGAGCATACATTCAAAAATGTTCAAAAACATTTTTAAAAATCTTGCCGGCCCCAAACTTTTGAACGGTAGTGTAATTTATATACAGAACCCACAACTCCATGATACCTCTACATTGGGCAAAAGCATTACAATTCGACACTAAAATTACACAGATATTCAATTTAAACTGCGCGAAGCCAGGTTTGACACCAGTGATAAAACATTGTTAGTTCTGGAGTGTCTCTTAACTTACAGGGATGTGATGAAATGTAAATGTAATTGAAATTGAAAGTCATGGCATAAGGCATGCAAGTTTTCCATTATGGTCACACAAAGCTATCATACAGTATGGTTTCAAAAAGTGTAATTAGTTATCCCTAAAGTTCTGCACCCAAAACAACAGTAATAATAAACAACCATTTTCTAGCCATCTCATAAAAAATGGACAGAATATTAATAAATACATTTTCTTCTTTTAAAAGTAATACATTTATGACTGGCACAAAAATGGTAACACAAAACGACATTAGGTTTACAAAGCAGATCTGGAACATAAAAGACCCCTGAGCATCCTCAATAGAAAAACAACCTCTCTTATCTTTAAATAAAGAAAATAAAGGAATCAAGCTTTACTACCAATCCCATAGACAAGCTCTTAGCCAGTGCTTAAACAAATCAATATACATGCATCCCCTTCATGTCAGAGGTCAAATCTATTATTTATGCTGCAGGACTCCATTTTACAAACACTTATGGTTAAAGGATTAGTTCACTTCAGAATTAAAATTTTCTAATAATTTACTCACCCCCATGCCATCCAAAATGTTTATGTCTTTCTTTCTTCAGTCAAAAAAAAATTACGGTTTTTGAGGAAAAACATTCCAGGATTTTTCTCCATATAGTGGACTTCAGTGGGATTCAACAGGTTGAAGGTCCAAATGTCAGTTTCAGTGCAGCTTTAAAGGGCTCTACACGATCCCAGATGAGGAATAAGGGTCTTATGTAGAGAAACCATCGCTCATTTTCTTTAAAAAAAAAAAAAAAAAAATGTATATACTTTTTAGCCACAAATGCTCATCTTGCACTGCTCTCCAATGCGCCACGCATTACGTAATCACGTTGGAAAGGTCACATGTGACATAGGCGGAAGTACCGCGGTAGGGTGTAAAACTCATTTTGTCCTCCAACTTCAAAATCGTCCGACATAGTTGTTTTACCATTTTTTTGCAAAGGGCGTTTGCCTGGTTCGGTACTTCCGCCTACGTCACACGTGACCTTTCCAACATGTTTACGCAATGCGTGGCACATCGCAGAGCTAGTGCAAGACGAGCATTTGTGGTTAAAATGTATATAAATTTAATTTTTCTTAGAAAATGAACAATTGTTTCTCTAGATAAGACCCTTATTCCTCATCTGGGATCGTGTAGATTTGAAGCTGCACTGAAACTGATATTTGGACCTTCAACCCGTTGGTCCCCATTGAAGTCCACTATATGGAGAAAAATCCTGGAATGTTTTCCTCACAAACCTTAATTTCTTTTCAACTGAATAAAGAAAGACATGAACATCTTGGATGACATGAGGGTGAATAAATTATCAGGAAATTTTAATTCTGAAGTGAACTAATCCTTTAAGCCAGAATCAGAAACAGAAGGACAAAATTATATTTGCTTTTCAACAGCGTTTCAGTGTACATTATATATATATATATATATATATATATATATATAAATATATATATATATATATATATATATATAAATCTTTTAAAATATAAACTACCATTAAAAAGTTTGGGGTTGGTAAGATTTTTTTTAATATTTTTGAAAGAAGTCTTTTATGCTCAACAAGGCTGCATTTCTGTGATCAAAAACACATAAAAACAGCAATATTGTTAAATAATATTACAATTTCAAATAACTGCATTCTATTTCTTTCTACATATTAAAATGTAATTTTTCCTGTGATGGTAAAGCTGAATTTTCAGCATCATTACTCCAGTCTTCAATGTCACATGATCCTTCAGAAATCATTCTAATATGCTGATTTGCTGCTCAAGAAACAATTATTATTGATGTTGTGCTGCTTAATATTTGTGTGGAAACAGTGATCCACTTTTCCCCCAGTATTATTTGATGAATAGAAAGTTTAAAAGAATATAGCATTTATTTTATCTTTTGTAGCACTGTAAATGTCTGTACTGCCACTGTTGACCCACTTAATGCATCCTTTACAGTAAATTTATTTGAAAAAAAGTTACTGAAAAAAGTTGTGGAACACAGTTTGACCGCATAAAGAGAGACCAATATGTTCAACGAAGATTGGAAGTCAAATTTCAAAGTTCAATTAGTTGACAGTGTTTACTGAAGTTCTCCAAACCTCCAATGCCCATAGAAAATGAGTATCCAGCCCCAAAATAACTAAGGACATAGAAAAAACAATATTTATAGGCATACGGAAGACATCATTTCTACAGGTTCTGACAGGTCAACAATACAGATAATTCTAGCAATGTCCGAACATGATATTCAGTTCTTTACACAAATGTGGTTAAATAAAGAATATAATTGTGACATATTAAGTTCTCATTCGTAAGCACTTATCATAAGGGTCAGAGGAGTGTCATAAATCCCAAAAGGGCACATTTGGGTGACTGCTGATTTCTCCTGGAGACTGTTCCTTTGGCATGGTCACATTCCTAAACAACCCCTCCTTTCAAGGTTGAGACACACCACATCACTGGACAGAACAATACATCCATGCAGAGCAAACTTGAGTGATATGAACTTCTACTAACAGAAGTCGGTAACAGAAGTGTAAATGGTGCTGTAAACACTAAATAACACTTGGCACTATAACTGTATTCCTGACATGGGTCAGACCCCCAGTCATTTCTCAGAACATTAAATAAAGACATTGCCTGTTTCATTAATACCAGGACAGATGCAATAGATTTAAGAAACTATGATTTCCTCTTCGTTCTAACAAAAGAGGAGTGGGATGTAAATCCACCCCTTCAGTATTTTAATATAAAAATATAAAAAGTAAATATAATAAATGTAAATATTACATATAAAAATATTTTTAATATATTATTTCAAAGGTATCTAAGTTTTCTTCTCTTTTAAAAAGATGTAAGATGTCAAACTTTCCCTCTCTCGCTGTCTTTCTCTACAGTAGCAGGACTTAAAATGATTGACAGGTGAGAAAGCATACGCAAAAAGTGCTCTCAGCGTTGGTTCACCTCACCTGTTTCACAGCGATCTCTTTTTTCTTTATTTCTTTTCATCCCGCGTTCATCCGTGAGACAGCACTTCTGTCTCTCACTGAAGCATTACCTGTCAGCGGTTGTTACCTGTTAGAATCATCCTGTCTAAGAAAGCGCCAGGTGAAAGAGTCTGCCAAGACTAACTCTGACTGTGGGGTCACGAGGTCAGTTGAATCACATCAGACTAAACATAGATGACACAACAACAATGACTCATGATCGTGTGTGTGTGTCTGTGTGTGTGAGAGAGAGAGAGAGACTGTGTATAATGTGTTTACAAGGCGGATTGATGAGAGAAATTTACACAACCAACTTGCGTTTACCACCCTATATATGCCCACCTTATCTGTGTGTGTGCCCTTGTTTACCCCTGAATGACGGTAGCTGTCGTCAGCTGGGTGATGTTGTGCAGTGCTCCTGGGTTCAGGACCACAGTGAAGAGGGTGAGACAGAGGGCAAGTGACTAACAGAGGCGGCTGTGTGTATTTGTACAAGGAAACACACTTCGGGTTACCCCACACTAACAGAGGGGAAGTATAAACACACATGCACACTCACCAGGACTATGTGGCAGGTTCACCAGCCAACCAATAGCAGAAAGGCCATCCAAAATACCTACAGAAACCTGAACAGCTAACGTCAGACAGGAGACACTAAGATAATGTATGACATGAGCACTTAAAACACATAACAGCCAGTGGGCATTCTTTAGAAAACCTACGTTTGACAAATCACACACACTAAATTTACACAACTAGACTGTATTTTATAATTTTGTAAAATATACAAAACATAGGCAATGTGACAAACACAAGGTACAGAAAGCATCATTTTCATTTACATCAGTATGATTTTCTGTTTGACATTAGAGTTTTAAAACATGTTAAATGGAATTTCCGCATTTAGGTATCAATTAATGAACGTGTATGTTTTCATACTGTCATAGATAATTTTAAATGTCAAGCACATTAAACTTATGTCTTAAATCTTATTTCTTAAATGGAGAGTTCATCCAAAAATAATAATTTACTCAAATTGATGTCATTCCACAACTTTACTATTTTCTTTCTTCTGTGGAAATAAAATATTTTGAGAAATGTCTCAATGTTTTTTGTCCATACAATGGAAGTCAACAGACATCAAAATGGTTTAGTTACCAATATTCTTTGATTTTTTTTTTTGGTTTGGAACAACATGTATTGAAATGAAATTTCCCGTTTTTTTGTTTGTTTGGTTGGTTTTTTTGGGCCCATGAATGCCCCCCTTGGCGCCGACCCTGCCATGAGGCCAAAGAAAACAAGGGCTGCATCCGAAAACCTAGGCAGCTAACTTGCTGCCCCGCTGCCCTATCAGGCACTGACTTCGCAGGCAGCGTTTGGGCACGAAGGCACCTCACAAAACTGATTTCGGACAGACTTCTGAGGCAGCGTAACCTTTTAATGATCTACAGCAAAATAGCGTGAGCTTTGGTGATAACTAACAAATATTTAATAACTACAATAGTAATTTCTCGCTAAAAATGACATCAAAAGTGAAAAACAATGGTCAAAAAACGCACACAAATTGACCAACAACCGCAACTTTCAGACACTATCTTTATTTCTTAGCTGTCACAGAATGGAAAGCTCAGGATTGTGGGATATCAAAGGCAGTGAATGATACATCTATGCTGTCTTCAAAAATCAATCAGATGAAGGCATCTCATGAGACGGGAAGTGAAGATAACTTTGGATTCGGACGTGCCTTGATGCCTTCCTACCTTGAAATGCGTCCTCAGAAGGCAGCATTTTTAAGATTTTGGATGCAGCCAAGTATTCAGTGCTGAGCAACAGTGACACAGCTGGCTTCGTAGGTCACATAACAGTGGCAACATGCCGCATACAAAATGTCTGGATTGTATTCATACTACACACATGAACTTTTATACCAATATAAAACAATTCAACAGTGAAGAAGCAAATTCTTCTTCAAATGCAGTACACACTCTCACCGTAAATTTGGAAGCAGCTAATGTCAGCTGTGTTTAATTTAGTCAGCAGAGTGACCAAAGGTGTATAGTAATTCATCACACCATCTATGAACTACGACACCATCTACATTCCACTAATGTTTGACAATCAAAAAATTAGTTTGAATACATTTTGTCTACATTGTTATAATGTTTCATCTTTTAAAACTTGACAAACCTCTTTTCTGTGAAATACTTAGCTTGAAAAGAGCTATCCTTCTTTCAAATAAATGTCATTCATACAATTAAATGTGTAGTTGAGGTGTTCAAATACCTTTTGGGGCCTCCTGTGCCCATGCACAGACACATATCTCACTATCTGTAGTTAGTGTAGTTGTTTTTTTGTTTGTTTTTTTTTGTTGTTGTTTTTTGGGGTGGGGGTCTGTTATGTCCGGGACAGATGGTCGATGTACTGAAGCACTGTAAGGGTACAACTACAGCTACAGCAGAGTACCATGAAGACTATGCCATGTTAGATGTATAAAGCAGAGACAATATACATATACATGCATGCCTATGTGTGTGTGTGAGTGTGTGAGTGTGTGCGTGAGTATGTGTGTGTGCGCGTGTGAGTGTGTGAGAGAGATTGAGAGTTTGGCCTTTCAGCCACGTTGACCCTCTGATCTCTCTGAGGCTCATCAATTACCTCTCCCCTCAGAGCCAGCACGCTGAGAGAATGGATTATATGAAGTGTAAAACATTAGAAAAATGTGTTCACAACATCACAGCAATGTATCCGAGGACAGAGGAGGGGACAGATAATAGAAACCCAGCTGCTGAAGAGCCCAACTCAACAAGTGCAAGCGTTTGAAGGCATTGTGGGGCAGCTCTGTGGGCCGCAGGCTTTTGTGCTGGGGATTGTGATTCTTCTAGCCAGAGGCAACTGGACATATGCTTTTTGCTTGAGCTAATGAGGCAAAGGCTAAAAGCTTTGTGATTTTCTTTTTTTCTCTGCCTCAGTTTGTCTCTCTCTCTCTCTCTCTCTGTCTCTTTTAGGTGGGAAAGTTTTAAAAAGGTGACTGCAAACCCTTGATAACATCTCAAAACACCAAATCTGCTGCCTAATGTGTCTAGAGATTGAGAGTTTAATGACTCTACCACTCTTGCTGTACGCAATATGAGCTCCACAAATCTTACAGACCTGTAGAGCAGTTCCATTCAAAAGACTTCAAATATATTCAGCACAAATACAAAAACTGACACATAAAACAATTAGCAAGTTAGCACTGATAATAATAGACAGTATTAATAAATCAGGGAAATGTATTGTGGTAAAACCATGTTTATGGCCAAGTACTATCATAGTACTATATGGTAGTCTTTGAAGTACCTTGGAAAAGTACATGAAAAAAAGTAACTTAGCATCATGATATATAGACACATCATGGCATTATTATCTGCGGTCATTGTGAGGATCATGTGAAACTGAAGACTTGAATAATGGCTGCTGGAAATTCAGCTTTGCCATCACAGGAATTCGTTTAATTTTTAAATACATTAAAATAGAAAAGAGTTACCCTAAAACCTTTGAATGGTACTGTAGTATGTATATTTAAGGGTTGGTTATGCTAACTAATGCAATACCAATGTCTTTAAAATACTTTTGCTGTTTTCTAAGCTCTGTCTCTTGAATGTATCACTTTCGTTGTGACTTCATACCCACTTCCACTCTCTGTCATACACAAACATATGTATACACATATGCCTCATCTCTCTCCACCTCCATCTCCTTCTGGATCTGCCTGCTGATTGGAGATTAGAGATTAGCATCTTGTACCCACGTTTCTCCTGCCAGTGAAAGCTTTTGGCAGTGGGAGTGAGGCCAAAACCTCACTTTCCACACAGATTCATTTTCAGCACTTAAAGAATGTGAACTCTAGGCAGAGATTACCATCACATAGACCTGAAGCCATTTTCATTACATGTCTTTTTTTCTACGGTGGCTGAAATGTGACATTGTGGAAAATGATTAACGTTGGCTAGTCGCTAAAAGAACGAAACCCAACCCAAGTTGTACTGACTACAATTTATGATGTTATAGGAGACACCGTGTTGTGTAATTTATATGTCATCTAAATGCTGAAAATATCAGTAGTGAAGAGAATGAAGTAATATGCTTCAGTGGTTTTGAGAAGCCTGAGGGCTCTTGTATAGCAGGACACATTTTCCCAGTGCATTAGTTAAATGTATGAGTAAGTGTAACAAATAAAAGCATTTTCTTTCCAAAATCTGATAGCTTAATACCTCCAGCTAGAATGCCTTAAAAAATATGTGCAGGAATCATTCACTATGACATGTAAGTATAATATTAGTGAGTAAACAGATAGAAACAGACACTCACATTGAGTACACCATATAAAAGAGCACAGAATAATGTTCATTGCCCGTACAAGCAAAACCTATTCATAAAAGCATAAAAACTGCTAATAAGGCATAAAGCCTGTTCATAATGTATAATAAACTGCATGGCTCAATTCACATTGTTATAATTAATTTCACCAGTAACACTTTCTATGAAGCCTTTTAAAGCAGAGATTGACCAATAATGGTTTTTCATGACTAATATAGATACAGATGATTTTTCCAACAACTGAAATGTGATTATGCTAAATTATTATTTATTGTTGTTTTATTTGTTTATAATAATAATAATAATAATACAGTATGTATTATAATAATAAGCATTTTTTTTTACATTATTATAAAAAGCTGTTGTGCAATCTATTGGGTAATAATTTATTGACATCTTTGTTTTGATATGTCTAATTGAAAGAGTACTATAAGTATGAAAATCTTAAATAAGTAAAATTTAGTTTTAAACCAATTGTTGTCTATCTCTATAAAAAAAGAATTCTTAAATCCATAATGATGATTATGTTAATGCTGTAACACTTTAAAATAAGGTCTCATTTGTTAACAGCAGTTAATGAATGAACTAACATGAACTAACAATGAGCAATATATTTTAGTTTTATAACAGCATTAAAACAGCAAATGCAGCATTTATTAACCTTGGTTAATTATAAAAGTTTTCATGTTAGTTCACAGAGCATTAAAGGGATAGTTCACCCAAAAATGAAAATGCTGTCATCATTTACTCACACTCAAGTACTTCCAAACCTGTATGAATGTCTTTGTTCTGCAGAACATAAAGGAACATATTTGGAAGAATGTTTGTAAGCAAACAGATCTCACTCCATATTGACTACCATAGTATTTATTTTTGCTACTATGGTAGTAAATGGGGGCCGAGATCTGTTTGGTTACCGACATTCTTACAAATATCTTCCTTTATGTTCTGCAGAAAAAAGACATTCATACAGGTTTGGAACTACTTGTCACAGTTATGTTCAGTTCGTTTTAGTTTTCAGGGACATTCAGTTTGTTTTCATTAGTCACATGTCTTCCTTTGTTCAGTTTTCCTGCCACCTTTTAGTTGTCATGGTAATTCATTTGATCATCACAGGTGTTCATTATTAGTTCCCTCGTTTTCCATGTATTTAAGTTGCTGTCTTTGCACTCTTCAGATGTCTGGTATTGCCTGTGTTAAGACACACTGTTACGCTTTTTGGATTATCTTTGAGTCTTTTGAAATAAACATTGTTGGATTTTGTATTCATCTTCGTCTTCATTGGAGCAACCCGTGACACTACTTGAGGGTGAGTAAATGATGACAGAATTTTCATTAACAACTTTTGATCTTAAAAATGTAGAAGCAAATGTTGAGATTAACATTAACTAAGATTAATAAATGCTTAAGTAGTATTGTTTATTATTAATGTTAACTAATGTAGTTTACTAATGTTAACCAGTGCTCAAAGAGTACAAAAAGAAAAAAAGGAAAAAAGTGCTAGTACTCCCGAGGTTTGAAATCATGTTCTGGGGGCGGTCTGAGTACCGACAACATGTGAGAAGTTCCGCTAAAGATTAAAATATAGCAGTGCCAGTACTACATACCGTTGCAAACAGGCCCACTTTGAGCACTAATGTTAATGAAATCTTATTGTAAAGTGTTACCGATAATACATTATAGTCTTAAGAGAACATTTTACTGTCATATCTTTTTATATACCTTTACTTTTCTGATCTATACTGTTATACATCTGATGCCTATAAGCTTGATGTAATCATTCTCAAATTATGACTTAAATATCAAATATTTTAAAGGCAAAGCCCCAATATACCCAAACAATAACACTCAATACAATGAAAACAGAGGACTTTCATGAGTTCTAATCAGAGGGCCTGAAGCCTTCATGTGGGTTATCATTCAGAACCAATCTGCTACAATTTCAAGAGTCCTCACCAATAACATGTGATTTGACTTTCTTGTGGTCAAGCCTGCTTTATTTCAGTGCAAGATGCTGAATTTGCTTTCTAATCCCAAAATCATCTGCCACTTTCCACTGCACCATACGAAACAGCCAGAGACAGAGAACGGAAGAGAGAGTTGAAAGTGAGGGGATCATAACACATTTCTACAGGAACATTTCCCCTTGGAGAAGGAGAGAGTGTTTACTATCAAACACATCTGTGTCTATTCATCTCAGCCAGAGTGTCATCCCTCGCTCTCAACTTCTGTCCAAACACAAACAAACAAACACAAAAACAAACACAAAGACTGCAACTTCTGAGTATGCATCAGGCACCAGACTGCACTTCTGCGTAACACGTCTTCACACGCAGACTCTCTCTCTCTCTCTGTCTCCTTTTATATCATCTTCTTTCTCTCCCTCCTCTCCTAAAACCTCTCAAATTATCTGCAATATCTTCTTTATAATTCCTTTCTTTCTTTGCGATTTTTCAAGCGAATCCAACAATTTTACAGTGGCTTGGCATCAGGATCTCCCATTCTTCCCCTCATTGTTCTGAACCGTGGCTTAACTCGGTTAAGAGCCTCGACATGATAGCCAACCTGGAGACTCTTGAGGAATTAAAAGAAAGGATAGAGGAGAGAGACAGACACATTAGACACACAAAGACATATATCTACTAAATAAGTCGGCCTCTACCTGACCAGCAGTAAACTGAACACGTCTGTGTTCCTCAGTAGAATTTAATAAAGCATATATGCTGTGTTTGTGTGTATCCACAGTAGTGATTAATCAGTCATGGTCTGTAATTCCAGATCTTATTCCTCTTTCTTCAGCTGCTTATCTCACTGATCAAGGAGTGAGCTGGAAAAACTGCAGAGAAAATAAATAAATAAACAAAGCGCTTAATAAACCGAGAGAGTGAGGAGGGTTTCAGGAGATAAGACAGATCAGGCATTATAAAGCACTTATTGGTTTTCTAAGAAAAAGAAAAAATTGACTTCAAAGAGTTCAGCGGCTGTCAGAGAGTGTCTGCCCCAGCACAAGCTGAGTTACACTCAACACCAGCAGAACAAGACTGAACCGTCTGCACAAAATCACGCACATGCACATGATGATACTAAAAACTAGACACAGACCGATTCTGCAGATCTTTTTCTTTTCCACATTTTCAGTGCTGGAATTGGTGGAATTTTGTGGAAATTGATTTAAACAAGGTATTAGTATGTTAAATGGAGTACTATGCTCTTATTGGTAGCTAAAAACATAACAAAATTAGCCAAATTAATCTTAACACAAAAACATGGTCAAAATTTGGGAATGAATGTCAATCCAAGCCTGTTGAAATCTGTGGGGATTTCTACAAAGCGTGAGCCTGCTTTTGACACAATAATGCTTGTGAATTGAACCATATGAAACTATGATATAATGCATACTATATGAGCTATATTGCATACTAAATTAGCTTTTATTTTGCTTAAATTTATTTTCAAATTGACTGTGTTAATAGATAGCCTTGGCTTGAATTTTCTCTTACTGCATATGAGAATAAAATGCAGTTCAAAAGTTTGGGGTCAGTATATATTTGTTTTTTTAAAACAAGGAATACTTTTATTCATAGTTAAGACATTTATAAATGTTACAAAAGATTTATATTCCAAACAAATGCTGTTCTTTTGAACTTTAGATTCATCAATGAATCCTGAAAAAAAATAATATTAAAATTCACAGTTTCCACAAAAAGTTTTAAAGTTCGAAAATTTGCTTTTTAAACAATGACTTCAAAAGTCATCTTTGCTCTCACAGGAATAAATTGCATTTTAAATATATACAGTACTGACCAAAACTCATAGGCCACCCACCAGCTTTGTTGTTTTAGCAAGGTTTTAATGACCATCCATATTTATTTTTTGGTCTTTATTACGATACAAACAGAAAATTAAGGAAATATGTACACAAAGAACAAAATGGCTTAGTGTGACCTCCTGGACTTGTTCCAGTTTCACAAAGAAGAAAATCTGAGAAACTTCACATCATATTTTAAAAGTTTTCTTGCCTTCCAGTCCTTTCCATTCCATAAGAGAGCCGGTTCCTGCTATTGCTCAAGTGTAAGGGGAGGTCATTAAATACTTGCCACTTTAGCCTATACAAGTAATTTTTTTCTGTTTTTTTCTTTTGATACAAATTTCCTGTATTGTCTGGTTATATTTTAATAAAGAGACTGAGAAATAATTATATATGGTCATTATACCATTGCTAAAACATCTAATTGTGGCCTAAGACTTTTGCACAGTTCTCGTATATATATAAAAACAGTGTACATGAAGAGCTTTCCTGTTTAATATGTAAAGACATTAAACATGCAAGTGAATAACAAACAAACAAAAAAAGTATATCAAGGACTAAGGATCTTGTATAAACGGCTAAAACCAGACAAAATCGACGTCTGCAGCTTATTCTGGCTAAAAACAACAAGTAAACAATCACCAAACATCATGTCTAAAACATTTGACTCCACTAACCTGGCAACCTTTGGTAAATTTAGTGATTAGTTACACATCAACATATTTTATCAGTACAATATATACAATATATACAACAGATGTCTAAAGCATTGCTGGTGGGATATAACGTGTGCTGTTTTTGTTTAACTGGTTTTGTGGGGAACATTTAGTCTCTGTGTGTACTTAAAAAAAAAAAAAAAGAAAAAGACAACAATATTTCTTCCCAAAGATTCCATCCCTGCCACCAAAAAAAAAAAAAAAAAAATCAAAACAGGCCCACCAGTCTCCCTACCTGCCCAAAGAATCTGTAAAAGCTTCTGTATGCAGGTACAAAGCCAGCGACCACTCTCTCTCTCTCCCTGTAGGTAGAAAACACAAACACACAGCCTGCAAGTGGCATATCAGCGCATGAAATTCTCTAAAGGGGTTTAAGTATTTACCCTCCCCACTATGAAGGCCTGCTAAAATTCAGCTTACCCTGTTCAATAAGGACTTCAAAGAGAATCATAAATACCTTTTGCCCGCAAATTCTACTGTACAGTGTTTTTCCCCTCGCCCCCCCTTTTCCAGCTTCTTTTCTTCCCATTTTTTCCCCCATTCTCCAATAAAAACCATCCCTTACTGTGAAATTTATTAGAAGCCTTTTATTTACAGTTTATAAGTATAATAAGAGAAATTAGGAGGTAATTTCTGCTGTTATTAAAGCAGGTGAGTCAAAAGAAAAACACTGGTAAATAGATCTGTGGTTCATTCTGATCTGACAAGAGATAACTGCTCAGAGAAAAAACAAAAGCGTAAGAAATGGCCTGAAAGAGAAAGAAACTATGGGATCATGCCTTTGTTTTTGTGTGTGACTGCTGATGGTATTATTTGTATTACGTATATTATTTATACATATTATTATTATTATTATAGCTATCGTTATTTATATTATGATATATGACTATTATTTAATGCAATATTTGTATATTTTAATTGTATGAGTGTGTGTATGTCACACATACAATTTATAAATGTATAACTGCCCCAACATGCACAAATTTAAATAAATAAATAAATAAATAAATAAAAAGAATGAAAAGAGCTACATAGAGAAATACACAGCGGCCCTGCGAAAGGCATTCTGGAATATTATTATGATGAAAATGCACAGCAAAGCTATTACATTTATAATGTTTTACAAACTCATCAAATAAGTGAATAGAGATTAATTGCCCCGGTCGACCTTAAAATAATTATTAGAACGAGGCAGCTCTAAACTAGATGAAATTGATACACTTGAATAATTAGATCCTTGGCACTGACCTAGTGAAGTCAATAAAGGTTATTAAGGCCAATTGCTGTCTAAACGCATTAGAGACAGAGAGAAGCGCTCCGCACCACATCCAGCATTTCAGCGGCTAAACGATAATCCCCTCACTGCGTCCGCCTCTCTCTCCGCTGCCCTCACACACATATACACCCCCTACCCTCAGACACACTAAACCAGATTGGATTCGCTTAACCTTTCAGTGGCTTTGATCAAATGAGCTCACACTGCAATAACATTTACATTGACCCTCACTCTCACTCTCTCGCTGGGGAGAGAGGTCTTTACCTTCCTGTCTGCCACACACACGCGCACGCTAGGTCAATAACGTAATCAGATATCAATGGTGACCCCTGCAGTCATGATTGCTCGCTTTCTCTCGCTCGCTCGGTTTCTTTCATTGGACGGAGAAGATGAAATTATGAAACGGTCACTGTGCACGAATTGACTCACACACACACAAATAAAGACCAACACAAACACCACCGAAAAGGAACAGAAGATGCATCTAAATGGCTCACCGTTCCCATAAACACATAATAGTTTCTATTTAGTCTGAAAATAAATGTTTCCGCACGCAGTATTTGATGACGGCGTATGTGGAGGAAAGACAGAATGGATGCGGTTAGAGCTTTTTGATGTGACGCTCTGAGCGACAGAAGTGGAAAAAGTGACAAATTAGACCTAAAACATCAGAATAAACCCGTGATATTGTTAACAGACCTGTCTCACTCTCAGCCCTGCAACCACATACAAATGAAAGAAAAGAATAAAAAAATAAAAATAAAAAAATGCCTGGATGGTATTTAAAATATTTTGCATATAGCCAACTATCTCTCCTGTGCCAGGATAGTCAGACCGAGAGGGAGAGAAAGAAAGTGTCACTGGTTAAAGCCTAAATAAATGTCAGTGGTGTATGAGGAGTACGATAGCTTCTCTGTAGGGACCTGACGTTCACCCAGTGTGTGTGTGAGAGAGAGAGAAATTGAGGAGAGGACCTGAGACCTGATGTTTGATAACATTTACCTCATCTTATCAGAGCACATTTAAATGGCTATCTTTATTCTTTTCTTTCTTCTTTTCTATTTTCTGCCATTTTTCTTATGTTGTTTCTATTAAGCAGTTCACATTAATTCATGAGGTACAGGTTGGAGAGAGAGAGGGGAAGAGACAGCCACAGAGAGAAGGAGAGAGAGACTTGTTTTATCAGGATGTCATTCAAATGGAGGGTTGAAAATTTGCATCACAACAGCCTGAAGAGCAAGAGAGGGAGACACAAGAAAAGAGAAAGAAGGAAAACGAAAGCGAGAAACCCCCATGGGAGAGGAGCGGTTTTAATAAACAGCAGGAAGAGGGTGAACACACAGAGAAACACACGGACCAGCCAACCCTGGACCTGCTCAGACTGCACAAAAATCAAGAGAAGTGCAGGAAGGCCAACGAGACAATTCCCAAGAATCTAGATAAACACATGTCCCTGTTAAATGCCATGACTGTCTCTCAAAATCATACTTAAATGAATTTAAATCAGCCATGAAAATATCAGATATTAGGAATTCAAATGAATATTTATTTTCAAAGTGCTTTCACATTCATGAGCTATTCATTCAAGCTCTAACAATCCTACAAATTCAATATTTGTACAACTAATAAAACGTAGAAAATAGCTTGATCAGGTTAAGCTCAGGTAAAATGCACCCACAATTTTAACATAAATAATATAAATAAATAAATGAAAAAAATATATATAGTTAAAAAACGTCTTTAAATGTTTAGACGAATGAATATGGCAGATATTGTAATGTTTCTCCTTTATCTCCCCTGTCTATTTATGATTTAATATGGTTAATAAAATATATAATATAATGTCATAAATTAAAAGTTGTCTTTTTATTTTCTTTTATTCTTGTGACCAATAATATATACTCAGTGATATAATAAAAACTATTTACAAAAAACTGACATTTACAAAACATTTATTGAAAAAAAAAAAATTATATATATTAAAGCACCCTCAAATTTACATTTAACTGTGTGTGTATATATATATATATATATATATAATAATTCAGAAAATTTTAACATGGTATTCACAGATACAAAAACATGTACATCTTTGAAGGGTGGATGTCAGCCTTTTGAAATTGTGTTTCTGGACAGGAGGAGGACCAGTATTGCACAGTGAGCCTAAGACTGTCTCACCCCTTCAAACACACACACACACACACACACACAGGCTAGCTCAAGAGCTGGTCCTTAGCCCCAGAAGCACATTAGATGTGATTACTGCTGAAAGAGCAAGAGACAGACAGACTGTGATGATACAACAGTGCCCCCTACTGAAAGTAACTATAGCACTGAGAGGAGAGCTGTGTGCTCAACACATTCACTACATATGGATCAAACATGTGTCAAACAGACAGTACTGATAAGTTGAGATCACCTAGATTTAAATAACCTCTGGTGCATCCTGTCCAGCATCAGAGAGCCCTGATGCCGCCCTGCATACTGGGGTCATCTGCGGGCAGAAGGGTGACTTTGGGTGACAGGCAGAGTCCAAAAAATGGCTGTAGCAAATAACTTTGCCCAGCAAGTATTAAAAACAGCAACGCTACATGGTTTAAATCAAATAAAATTGTCTGAAAATGCGCTGATGTGACAAACAATTTAACCATCTACAAATACACAATATCTATTACAGAAAAGCTGTAACAAGCTGCACATATTCTAACAACATTTACCTCAGAGGAAAATATAATCGCATAAGTTTATCTCATAGGATACCTAATGGTTACTTTTTCCCAAATACACGACACCTATGTGGAATATTCCTCACATTAAGCCACCACAACTAAAATATGAGGGAGAAAATGACAATGTGTCTTCACGTTTTTGCAGCAAATGCAACTTCACTGCTTAATGCAAAAAAAAAAAAAAAAAACATTGACTAGGTGGTGATGGTGTTAACACAGATTTTCAAAATCTACTTTATACTTCCTATTCTCTCCATCTTTTTCTAGATTCCTGATTCTTGACCCACGGCCAGCCACACAGAATCTGAACACTTGTTTTACGTTTACCGCATGGATTGTGGGTTTAAATATTGTAAAATGTGTTAAGCAGTGCTGGGATTACAACACTGTACTGGTAGCTGAAAGCATAATCAAATTAGTCAAAATATTTCATAAACAAACATACACATATAGAGCTGAATGTCAGATGCTGAATTGAGCGGAAATCTGGGTGCAGATTCTGTGCAGGCCTGCTTACAGTTCATTCCATCACTCTTACCATTCGCTCCATTTCCTTCCAGTCTTTCTCCATCTGTTCCATGGGTTTAGTCCACCAGCTGCAGAATCGAGCGTAACGCCGGCCCTGGAACCAGTATTGCCTCAGCCATTCAAACTCCACCTGAAAGGAGCAGCACAGGGTCAAGACGTTAAAGCTGCAGAATGTCATTTTCACACCACAAGAGACATCAAAAAAACTGCAAAAATTAATGAGTGTTTTCAAACTGATTTCCCAAATCGGCCCCTGTGTCTGCCAATCTTTGGGCAAACAGTTCTGGCCCAAACTCACAATTGGTTGAACAAATGACAATATACACAGCTCAAACAATGTTCAAAAAAAGAGGCACTGTCTTTTCACTTTTTAGGAAAAACAACCTATGAATGGTTTATATAAAGCTGCCCTGTACATTAGATGGGATTTAACTGAATTCATTTTTATGTTTTTTATGTAAAGCATGTTGAATTACCATTGTATAACATGAAAAGTGCTATATAAATAAACTTGCCTTGCATAAAAAAAATAAAAATAAAATAAAAAATAATAAAATAAAATAAAATAAAAGATGTACTGACATTAAAATTCTAGCTGATACGTAAAGCCGGAAATTATTATTACTATAATTATTGTCATGTTATTGCTAATAACCATTATCTGGTCTAATTTAATAATTATTAAATATTCTATAGAATATTCTATAGAAATATTCTATACCATTTTCTCTAGAGAAATAAAAACACTAAACACTCAAATCATTTTAAATGATAACATTATAACATTATAATTATAATATTCACTCACTGAACTCATTCAACAACTAAGTAAAAAAAAAAAAAAAACTCATTAACCAATAAGATATAAGCTTTTGGGTCTGGAACCACCATTCCATACAGACATCACTCTGTTAATATTATTGGTTTCTGAATACAAAGACCATTTAAAAAGCCATAGCAAAAACAAACTCCAAAGCATTTTGCCTTTCTGCACCAGAAAGACTTTTGAAAACTAGGCCAGTGAAGTCCAGTCCTTGAACAAGAGGTCAAACCATAGCAAGCAGCTGACATCTACTTAACAACATCTGAAAAAACAGCAGTCAAGTGTGTTTGATAGTCTGTAAAATGTGGTTGTTGGACAAAAATGTTTTGTGCTCCAGTCATTCTTCACTATCTCGCTCTCTGGCCTATGTGTACTGTATTATATCAGCGCGCTCTGAAACAACAGCAATCCAGACGTCCATCCATTTATCAAACTCCATCCATCCATCAGTGGGCAATTTAGCAGCAAAATAGAGCAGCAGAGGGGACTGTGTGCTAGTCACCTGAGTCAGTGAGGTGGGGAGATGGGGGAAGGGCATTAGTATATGGTGGTGGGACTGATTTTCAAAACTAAACACCCACGTTAAGGTCACACTAACAAGGGAAAACAGGTAGCCGCACATACTCTTAGAGGACGACAGATGCGGAACAAATCACACACCTCTGTAACCACATACATACACAAGCCGCTTGCTTTGTACTTGACATCTTTGCTTCTTTGTGTGGCGCTGATCATAACTGTGTCATCACAATAGGAAGGAGGGTGATGACATCTGCATTTCCTGTTTTCCTGTTTGTTGTTTCGTTTCCTTTGTTTATGTCTGCTGCTACGTTACACCCAGGAGAGACGTAAAGATTTATCACACGCAAAAAACACTGCACCTACACACACACTTCTCTTTCTTTCTTTTCATACTTTACTTCATTGCTTTCATTCTTCATCCCATCAATCTCTCACTTTCTCTCTCTACAGGGAGCAACAGAACCCACCACAGGCTCTCAGCCTTTCTCCTCTGGGAATCTCCCCATCTTTGACTCTTTTGAAGTGATGAGTTAACCCTCCTAATGATGCTTAATGTAGCCACGTGCACGTGTGTATCTGTGTCTGCCCCACATGTAAATGTAAGCACCTCACATTTGCCCTCCCACAAGCTATGAACAAAGCACATTTTCCAAACAACAGACACCCTCTGCGCCTTAGCTAAGAGTTACAACTAAACAACACACCGACAACACAACACCAGAACAGCAACCAGAACATCCGCTATGTCTCTGCACTGAATTTAACTGTAAAGTTGCCTGGTTTGATCTGGAGAAACATTTGGTCAATTTAATGCATTCTTGCTTTATAAAAGTATTAATTTCTTTCAAAAATGTGTAAAATATAAATAAAATATAGAAGTTTCCTTCTAGTTTCCTTTCTTACATTATAGCTGAAAAAAAGAGGGAAGAAAATGTAAACATTTCATTGTAACGTTTAATGGAAAATATAAATCTGTCTAGCAAAGATGAAAATATATTTGCAAAAATAAAAACTGATTTCAGACATTCTGTAATGGTGAGGCAAGGGATAACCGTAAAAAAAATCCTCACTGTTTAGCTACTTTTGAGTTCTGAGTAGTATGTTTAGTATTAATAGCACTGTAGTATTTGCATGTATTTTTAAATCTAGTTGCACCAAAAAACAAAAAAAAACAAACAAAAAAAAAAATGGTGTGACCAGGTCCTTTATCTGATGGACTGTAAAACTCTCTTATTCTGCTTTATAAATACCTGTGTTGGCAATCAGTCTTTAAGCATTCAAACTGGCTTGAACGGGTTCATCTTTAGTTGGACTGAGATCAGACACCCAGGGTTCACTTTCACATATGGCCACCTTCAAAGAAATGCTACACTTTGTGTTGGTTCAAACCTACAATTGCTTCAGACCAAAACCGACCGCTGACAGCCTCTCAACGGACGCCGGAGGCTACAAATGCTAGCAGCCGCTTTTGTGTCTGTCGTTCCCCCCCCACGCTGATTGTCTGTCTGTCCTTCTGTGTTGAAAGCCCACAGCGCCGAGAGCTTTGAGCCAACATGGAGGCCAGTTTCCCGCAGAGCAGGCCTGCAACAGGCACAGAGCTGGAAACTATGCGACTGGCATTTAGAGCCAAGCTGTCTGCTGCTGTGAGGTACTGAGACTAAATGCCACCTGCATATGCTGGAGGGGAGAAAGAGAGAGAGAGGAAACGGACAGAAACAAAAAGGTGGAGAGTCTGTCTTTCTATATATCCAGCTGAACGTGGTGGTAACTATACGTTAGTTACGGTACTGGTCAGGTGCTCGTCACGGTGACCTGAAGATATAGCAATGCGGCATCTTAAATATCAAATGGGTTCAGGTTTCTAGACATCTCTCTTACACGGCTCACTGTTAGGACCACCAATCAATTTTTCTAGGGCACCCTCGGGTCCAGAACTGTTGTGACTCGATCAATAGAGGCCAGTCTGTGCTGTTTGCTCTGTAAACTCACATATGCACACCTGGTCATACAAATAAAGAGCCATATATGTGCATATACATCAGCTCAGACAATGAGAACTGTAGGGATGCAAAACATTAGAACACATAACTAAAGCATTCAGTCACATAACTTCTTGAAGCAAAGGTTTATTGATGCATATCTAGGATTTTTTTTGAATAAATATGTTGTAGTTTATGCATGTTTTTTATGTGTATTTTTGCAATTTTATTAGCATCTTGGTGTTTAGAAACCTATCTATTGCACATAACTTAGGGAACACAAACATTTCTAGTACTTTATCAGTTGATAAAAATACATTTATGGAAATCTGATTACTGATGTAAAACTTGAATATGCACAAGCAAATTAGACTTGAGAGCAATGGTGGATAGATTTTCAGTGAATAACAACTTAAATTTCTGTCTGTTCCTCATAAAAAGCTATCACCATATGGCTTGAGAAAAAGAAAATGACGATGCAGAGTGAAGCTTCTACTGTCGCATAAAATCATGTCGTCGGAGAAGACAAAAAAAGACACTTCACCAGCACGTGAAGAAAAAAATAGTTCACTAATGTGGGAGTTTTTTGTTTTAATTTTTTTTTTTTGGTAGTGCTGATCAGTTATTTTTGTAGGCTTCTGTACCCAACCTAAACAATAAACCCAAAATAAATGATGATGATGAACTAATAGCATTTTTTTTCTTTTTTAACAATTTCTATAGATATCAGGATAATGTTGTTACAGTGAATTATTTTGTCCATAATCATGTAGTGAAAATCTGATTTTGTGAAAGCCCTACACGAGTGTGTTTTCTTGTGTCCATTTGAAACTTCTATACACTTTAATTGTATAGAAAAAAAAGTAATTTAGATATTTCCTTTTGTGTTCCATGTTAGAAATGTCATGCATGTTTAGAATCACATGAGGTTGAGTAAATGACGAAATTGTTATGTGAAATAGCCCTTTAATTCCACAAAAATGCAAGCTCAACACCTTTTCAGAAGAATCTGCAGGCCCAAAGCAATGGGAGTGTGAGGAAAGGATCCCATCAACCTCTTCAGCAAAAAAACAAAAACTCTCTTTAAAGGCCTCTCATTAGGCCTAACTCACATCCTAAACCTAACACAAGCCACAATTAATAGGATAGTTCACCCAAAAATGAAAATTATCCCATGATTTACTCACCCTCAAGCCATGCCAGGTGTATATGACTATCTTCTTTCAGATGAACACAGAGATATATTTAAAAATATCCTTGCTCCTCCAGGCTTTATAATGGTTGTTAATGTGGGGGCCACATTTTGTAGTCAAAAAAAAGCATCCATCCATAATAAAAGTATTCTATAATGCTCCAGGGGGTTAATAAAGGCCTTCTGAAGCAAAGCAATGCATTTTTATAAGAAAAATATCCATATTTAACACTTTATAAATTCAAATAACTAGCTTCAGGTGGACGACCGTACGAATACTGCGCAAGTTGTCTTGCACCAAATGAGTAACCCCTGAAGTGATTCATGACGCAGGATGTAGGAGTATCATAAGCTTAGATGCCTCTTGCAGTTCAAACAAATAGGGCTGGTCAACAAACTCAAGCTCATCTTCTCTTATATCGAAATGCTCCGACATTTCTCTTTAAAAAGTATCGTTTTAGACTTCTAATTCGTGACCGGTGTTTTGTTTTGCTCTCTCCTCTGCGCTTCCGTGTTCGTCATTACGCTGTGCGTAGGGTCAGAGGATACTCTTCCGCCGTAAATCAATGCATGCGGCCGTCTGCCTGAAACTAGTTATTATAGTTAAAGTTTTAAATATGGATATTTTTCTTACAAAAACCCATTGCTTTGCTTCAGAAGGCCTTTATTAACCCCCAAAAGCCATATGTATTACTTTTATTATGGATGGATGCATTTTTTATTTTTTATTTTTTTGGCTACAAAATGTGGCCCCCCATTCACAACCATTATAAAGCTTGGAGCAAGGATATTTTTAAATATATCTTTTTATATTATATATTATATATCTTTTTTATTATATCTTTATATATTTTCATTTTTGGGTGAACTAACCCTTTAACCTCCATATACCAGCAACAACCCTAAAAACACAAGTAAACATTTGCCTTTATCAACATAAATGGACTAACACAGTCCATTAATTCTGCACACTACACTCCTTAACAGATCCCCCCATCAGGGGCTGCTTACTGCAATCTCCATGCAGTCCACCACACTAAACAAGAGCTAGACACTGAGCTCTGCTAGAACAGTGTGCTGGGATAAATACACATATCAATAATAAATAATACAATACATCATTTACGAACACACACAGGCCCTCATGGGCAGTTTCAACAAAATAGCCTCAATCAGGTCAGAGTGTTGAGGTCGGTAACCTCCAGGGAGGCTGCCGCCCCCGGGCAGGGGTATATATATTTATATATATATATATATATATATATATATATATATATATATATATATATATAACACTTTATATTTTCAAAGGGTTTTTAAGGTGCTGAGCGATAATCCAGGTGAGTTGGGGTTCAACAGAGACCTAAACAAGGCCGCACTGATGGTTAGGCCCTCTGAAAGAGCTATTGTTAGGGGTTTGAAAAATTAATACCAAGTACAACCTTTAAAAAACCTCAGAGCAACCTCATCTGTTATAGCCTGAGACACACATTTGGGATTTGGTGTTATGAGTACACATTTTACAATGCTTAAAAAACATTCACATACACACCTCGTTGTGAATGTCCTCAACGCACTGGAGGGTGGAAGGGAGGAGGGAACTCAGACTCTTGGTGTTCTTCTCGGGGTCAGTGTGTAAATTCTCTAATGCCTCTGAGCACCGTTTCTGTATGTAGTCCAGCGTACCTGTACAACACTGAAGGAACACGATAGATAATAGTGTGGTATTTACATTCAAGGCAGAAATTGGGTGATATTGGTTGAGGACATTAAGGTTGATGATGCTACATGTGCGATCAAGACAACTCGAGGAGATGACGCTCACCTGTACGACTCTGTGAGTGGAGCTGAATCTAGCCGTGTCACCAGCCAGTACACAGTGCTGATGTGTCCGATTCAGATCATCTATACACACAACCACATGCCAACAGCCACACACACACACACAGACAACAATCAGGAGAAACATACTTCAACATTATCATAAACTGTGGGAGGGAGCATTTGTCTTGGCCGATCAAACTCCCGATATACTTCAAGCGAAATTGAAGAACGGACTGGCGGGACGTTATTTTGAACAAAATTAGGACAAAACAAAGTACGTCACACTTATATGTCAAAATGCCCATTTATTTTCGATTATCTTCGTAAACACAGTCATAATAAACATAATAAAAGCTAATAAAGCTGCTGCTGCTGTCCTTGCCATTCATGTTAATCAAACAGTCTCTCATTGCGCTTAACTAAATCACTTTTGTGAAGATTATGCACTGATTTTTTACATTTCATTACTTTATACAATTTATGTTGTATTTCTATTGCTAGTGCTTGAAATTTAACGCTTGAGTTTTGATGGTGGGCAACTATTCAGTACAGCTGCATATGTTTTGGATGAAAAGAGGAATAGAGGAATCTCCCCAAAATGCTCGAATTTATAAAGAAAATCCTGCCTTACCTACTTAAGTAGGATGTAGGAAGAAAGGACACAAATACTCAGCACTTGCTGAATAATCCTGATCATTTTTGTATCAGACTACTCATTTTGTTCATTTAGAAGATGCAGTTTCTGTTTGTTTTTGTCCTCAGTCATATTAGACAATGTTTAATTATACCTTATGGGTTGTAATTATGTTCAGTTTGACACTGGCAGGACCAACCTAAAATAATTATATATATATATATATATATATATATATATATATATATATATATTTTTTTTTTTTTTTTTCTTCACTATTTGAGCATAAGAAACAACATTTATAAGACAGTTTTTGAGAAATCATTATTTCCCTATTTAAATAGATAAGAGTTGGTCTTGCATGCCCAAATTAGCTGAGGAGGCATTGCAAATATGTCAGACAAGTCCTTGAAAGGGACTCTGATATGCCCTACTGAAATCAATGGATTTGCCACATTCTCTGAAATACAGCAGCATAAACTAGAGTGAGCACAACAGTAATGTCTGTTTCATTTCCTCTGTACACTATTATTCTTTCCTGTCACATTACATTGTCTTTAAAACTCTTGCTATCTAATAACACTCGGCATCTCTCAACCTGGTCTCTGTCACATCCTCAATGTGAATCATGGGCCGTACCAAATTGCTCTAATAAATATTTATCATTATTCTCTCGTCATCAGGTGGCTGCTGCACTCGAGTTGAAAGCGGGCTTTTAAATCTATTGGGTCAAAACCTCTCCCTAGGTTTGTCCTGTCCCTGGAGCATTGAGCACAAGAAATCTTATTAGCAGCTGGGCCCGGTGTCGGTCCAACAAATAGCTCCTGCTACCCATCCCCAAATTCCATTTTTGAGAATCCACTGATTAGATTTGCACACAGAACTCTCAGGCATCAGCGGATGGAGGGGAAGAGCTGTGACAGTGTTAGAGACTGATGGGAATGTGGAGTTGAATTTCTGCAAGTTATTTACTGTATGCCATCCTTCGTTTCTCTTTCTTTTCTCTTTCCTTCCTTCCTTCTTCATTTTTTTCCTTTTCCTTTCTTTTTTTTACCTTTCTTCCTTCCCTTTAATTCCTTTACCTTCCTTTTTACTCTCCTTATAATTCCCTTACCTTCCTGCCTTTCTTCCCTTTAATTCATTTTTTTAACTTCTTTTTTTACTTCCTAAAACCTTCCTTTTTTACTTATTTTCTTTTCTTTACCTTCCTTTTTTCTTTTCCTTTCTTCTTCCCTCTTTAACTTCTTTTGACTTCTATCCTTGCTATTTTACGTCCTTCCTATTTTACTTTTTTCTTTGAAAAATCACCTGACGTTAGGAGTGGGTTGCTACACTACAGCTTCTTCCATCCTTCTTTTCTCTTTATTCACCTTTTTTACCTCCTTTTTCTTCATTCTTGCCTTTCCTATGTTTACTTCTATTACTTCCTTTCCTCCTTTCTTTCATTTTCCTTTAAAAAAGCACCTGATGTGAACTCGTGGACCTTCCTTCCTTCACTTCCTTTTCCATTTTACACATTTTTCTGAGGTGTAGGTTGCGACACTACAGCACCCAAATAGGCTTAATCTTATTAGAGTGCTTTTTTTCACATCTCAGAGAATAGATGCTTGCTGAAAATCCCAACACATGGCACTGCGATCTAGACTTTAAAATATGCCATATGACTTTAAATGTAGCTTCCTACAAATTCAACAGTAATAAAAAAATCTGACTAATTCAGTCAGAAGACATAGTATCATTAACAGTTCATGAGGCAGTTTCCCAGTAACACTTTCACCCTTGTCCTGTGCCCAGAAAACCCATTATGACCCATTATGTTTATATTGCCTTAGCTTTACACTTAAAGTCACTTCACAGGACTGAGAGCCCTATTAGGTAGGTATAAATAACTCTAAGCTTAGAGAAGCCAGCAACAAAGAGGCATGACCACTGGAAAGCCCTTCCAAATAGATGAAAATGTCCAAACAGGGATGATAAAATGTGTGCAATGGAGAGAAAGCATTAGTCATGCTTGTACACAGAAATCGGGAAATAAATAGTGTCCTAATCAAGGTCATCAGACACACTTTATGGGATATTTAGAGAGGGTTTGTGCAAATGTGGGGTCGTAGACGGGGGGCATCTGTTGTAGCCATCAGTAATAAAAGTCTTGATTTATTGATTCTATCTCTGTCTCAGTCCTGCTCTCAGACAGGGGTCACAGCGATTCATAACATAGCATTTGGTTTTCTTAAACTCTCTGATACACTTGATAAAAGAAACATGTGGAAGCAAAATCCTAGGGAAACCGACACACACATGTATATAAAGGGATGTTGATGTGCACATCCTCTGGGAAAGATAATTCTTGGTCTAATGCATTTCAACATGACCGAGACGGTACAATCCTCTTTACACATGTACTTGAGTCTACTGTTTCTGGACACAGATGAATGTGATTGTGTACCTGTCATATAGTAGCAGTCTCCAGACTGTAGAGGCAAAGCGAGACCTGGTGTGTGAATGTCCCAGGCCACCTTCAGGCCAACACGCCAACACACCTTCTCTTTCTCCACTTCCTCCTTCACTGAACCTTCTCCTTCTTCCTTCAGTTCTTCTTTACTTGTTCCTTCACCCTCTGTCTCTGGTTCTTTTTCTGTACTCTTTTCCTCACTGTCTTTCTCAGCCACCCCTGTAAACACATATGTAGTTTGACATTTAGTACAGAGATGTACCTATATTATTTATAAACAACATCAATAATCTGATTTTTTTTTATTTATTTATTTTTTTTTATAGCCAATGACCATTAAATGGAAAATATTAAAGGGTTAGTTCACCCAAAAATGAAAATTCTGTCATTAATTACTCACCCTCATGTCGTTCTACACCCGTAAGACCTTCGTTCATCTTCAGAACACAAATTAAGTTATTTTTGATGAAAACCGAGAGGTATATGACTTGTCCACAGACAGCAATTTAACCACCACTTTCAAGGTCCAGAAAGGTACTAAAGACATTGTTAAAACAGTCGATGTGACTGCAGTGGTTCAACCTCAATTTTATGAAGCGACAAAAATACTTTTTGTGCGCAAAACAAAACAAAAACAACGACTTTATTCAACAATATCTTCTCTTCTGTGTCATTCTCATATGCTGTTTACCTTCAGAGCTTCCAGGTTTTACGTCAGAATGCCGGCTCAGTATTAGCAGAGGCTGTTCACGTGAGCAGCACGACGTATTCACGTGATGCTGACGCAGGAGCCGGCCAATAAGGAGTCGGCTTTCTGATGTAGAACCTGGAAGCGCTGGACATAAACAACGTATGAGAATATTTTTGTTTTGTTTTTGCACAGTATTCTCGTCGCTTCATAAAATTAAGGTTGAACCACTGTAGTCACGCTGACTTTTTTAAAGATGTCTTTAGTACCTTTCTGGACCTTGAATGTGGTGATTATATTGCTGTCTATGGACGAATCATATACCTCTCAGGTTTCATCAAAAATATTTGAGTTCTGAAGATGAACGAAGGTCTTAGGGGTGTGGAACGACATGAGGGTGAGTAATTAATGACAGAATTTTCATTTTTGTGTGAACTAACCCTTTAAAATTCTATTTTTTATTTTATTTTGAATTTGTGACCAATGTAATAACAACTGGATGTTTAGTTTAAGTTTTAAAAAAGGTTGTTTTTTTTTTTTTGGTTTTTTTATTTTAAAGAAATCTTATGCTCACCAAGGCAGAATTTATTTGCTCAAAATGCAGAATATTGAAATATATAATGAAAAATTATTACAATTTAAAAAAAAAAAAAAAAAAAAAATAATAATAATAATTGTAATATATTTTAAAATGTAGGCTAATTTATTCCTGTGACCACAAAGCTGAATTTTCAACAGCCATTACATAGTCTTTAGTGTCACACGATCCTTCATAAATCATTCTAATATGCTGATTTGGAGCAAGAAATGGTTCTTATTATTATCAATCTTAAAAACAGTTTTTGCTCCTTAAAATAGTGATACACTATAAAAGTTTGCGGTAAATGTAAAAAAATGATACTTTTACTCAGTAAGGACGCTTTAAATTGATCAAAAGTAACAGTAAAGACATTTATAATGTCATAAAAGATTTTTATTTCAAATTAATGCTGTTCTTTTGAATTTTCTATTCATCAAAGAAAACAGTACTGTAATAGTATTTACAGCATTATAATAACATTTCACAATATTACTGTTTTTGATCAAAGAAATGCAGCCTTGTTGAGCACAAGAGACTTATTTCAACAATAATAAAAAAATTCTAAATGTTCCAAATGTTTGACCTGTAGTGTATGTCATTCAACTTCCAAAGATGTTTTAACAAAAAATAAATAAATAAATAAATAAATAAATACAGAGCCAAAAAGAAATAAAGAATAAAAGTGTAACTGATGAGAAGGAGAAAAATAGAGAGGGCAGGCTGACACCTATCAGTAAAATCAATACTAAAGCACTCTTGGAAGCATGAGCCCTGAGCAAGGCTTTCTCTGCGCTCAGCAGGGATAAATAGTAACTTAATTTCAGCCTGTGATTTCTGACACAGCTCTCAAAAGGCCATCTGCAGCCAACACAGCAGTGACGGAAAAGATTCCTTCAAAAACACTTCAAAATCACAGTGGCATAAACCAATGCTTGTTAGAAAAGGAAATGAGCTGGATCTAGTCAGCGTTGGATGAAGAGCTGAACAGATTTGTCACCGAGCAACTCCCCTGCAGTACGGCCAACAAACTCTATAAACCCCTCACAGATGTGTTAAAAGATGCAGGCATCATGAAAAGCTTCAGTAAGGCATTCTCTTCAAAGTGTGTTCAGGTGAAACACAAATCTATACAACACACAGATGTTATCCGAAGGGGCAATAAAAAATAAAACCCATTCATACAACACACACACAGCAACAAATAAATGATGTACAATGTGGAATTCCTCTGAGCAAGAATCCGTTTCAGCTGGTCTGCAGCATTTCACAGCGATTTCTCTAAAGTGAAGGCAACATTTTGTGTGATGCTCTGCACGGGTGCGTACGCGCTGCAAAAGCGTTCCATCAGGGGAGTCTCTCTGAAGTCTGGAACTTAGGGGTCAATTTTACCTCCAAAAGAACAGCTGCGGAATAATTCCACACAAACTGACACATTCACACACAAAAACACACACACAAACCATTCATGCACTGTTTGAAGCGGGCCCTGGGGAGGTCAAAGGTCAAATCGGTCAGTAAGAGATTGGCGAAACAGAGCTCGTGAGGCAGGTGGTTCTGGTTAGCACACCACTCTCTGTTCTGTCGAACTGACACACACACGCACACAGCTGCATGTTAAGCTGTTAGGCTGACGTGAAGAGAGACTGATGTCCAGAAAAACTTCTCCAGTGAGATTCATGTGAAATATGGAAGATCTGGCTCCTTGCATGTTCATACAATGATTGCATGAGCACATTTGAGCTATCAAGTGAAGGATGGTTTTGAACTGGCTGGTGTCAAAATAAATGTTTTAGGTTCTCAGCAGTGGTGAGCTAGAAAAACTGTTTTGTCCCTTCAGTGAAAACTGAATGGGGTAGGAATGTTAACAGAGAGATTCCATTAAAAAAATGAAAATGATTAAAATGCAGTTCTTGCTTCTGCAGAACATTGATATTTATAAGATGTTTTGAAAAAATAATGTTGTTTTGGACCCTACTGACATTCACTTTTTGGACAAAAGCTGTTCTTTAAAACATCTCTTTTTATGTTTCACAGAAGAAAGTCATACAGGTTTGTAACGACATGAGGTTGAGTAAATAACAGATATTTTCAGTTAATTTTTTTAAGACAATAGGCCACATTAACACAGCAGCAGAATACGATTGTCAGTTCTGTATTTGAGTCCTTAATACGGTTTCGTTCACACATAGGCCATGTTCACACAGCAACAGAATTTGGTTGTCAGTCCAATTTGAGTCCTTAATATGGTTACGTTCAACACAGTACAGTTATTTACGGAAGTGACAACCGCATTCTATAACCAAACTCTCAGCCGTAAATTTTCAGTACACACAACCGCATTCTCAGACAACCCGCGCTGTGTGAACAGAACCGCACTGGACAACTAGTTGTATGTCCCTGTCACGTCATACAGTGCAGAGAGCCGCTCTGCTAAGGGATTTTGTGTTTGCTTTTGCTTTTGGTAACTTACAGCGACGGATATATGAGCTTCGTGTCATCTGAAGGTTTTAGATCCAGTCACTGTTCTCCACCGGAGCGGCAATGTCTAATGCGCGACTCAAATGCTGTGTCATATGCGAGACACTGCAAAGGATGTGAGACTGGAGTGCAACGGCTAAAGGTGTCCGGCTAGCGCGTGTTTATTTTAGAATTTGAAGCTTCTGTTAGTTTTGACGAATGAACTCACGGCTCAAATGGACTCTTACCGTGTCAAAAGTGACACGATTTTTAAGTTTATGGACGTCGTCATCTTTGACATTACTTTGGTCAATGTCACTATGGTTACTAGTAAGAGTTGTTGCAAGTTCATACAGATGGTATACATACAGTATTCGAGACGCTACTTATAGCTTTTACACTGCACAAGGATGTGGTCCAGCAGTGCGTTCCAGGAGCGGTGCAACTGCAGCATTGCAGGGATCGTTTCCGCACCGAGTCCTATTTTTGCTGTGCTGCACCTGATAATATTGGAATTAAAGCGACAGCGCCAAGGTTGCCAGGTTTTCACAACAAAACCCTTTAATTTTAATTTAAATTTAGAATCAAGATTCTAAAATGAATCTCAATGTAAATCTATGTTTTATCCTGTATATGCTTCTTATAAACAGTATGTTTAATGAAATTCTGATTATGAACTTTAAAAAAAAAAAGGTCTGTTTGAAGTGGATTATTATATTATTTAAATCAATAAATACATTAAACAATTCATTACTAAATAAATAACTTATTATTTTATAAGAGAAATTTATTTAAATGAATTTTGTTATTCCTATTTGTGGGATTTATTGCACAAAAAGAGTGAAGAGGGACATGAAACTATTGAGAAAGCAGAGCACGAGTTCAGGACAGGGACTGAGTCCTGTGTCATCTGTTAGAGCAGGGGACTACTAGGGGGACCTCTGCAAACTTCCAGGGGGCAGTTATATTAACATAATCCTAACTAAAATGTAAAAAAAAAAAAAAAGAGGTTGAGAACCACACCACTGTATATGGTGCCACGGCTCTGATATAAGGCAAGGCAAGTTTATTTATATAGCACATTTTATACACAATGGTAATTTAAAGTGCTTTAAAAAAAAAAAAAAAAACTCAAAATCCTAACTGCCTAAATACTAAGTTTCAGGGTGCACCTATCTGGAAGGTTAATTTACAATATTATTTTACATGCTCTACCCAAGACTTTTGACCTCTCACCTTCATTCTTTGGCTCAGCTGGGCAGCTATAGCTGTAGACAGCAACTGGTGACAGAGGAACCAGGTTTTCATCATGATGCCAACCGACTGCCATCTTGCCCATGCCGTAATATGGCTCTTCCTTCAGTTGGGTCATGGCAGTGGGGTCCATGTAATTGATGAGGGTAACGTTAAACTGAACGAGGCCGGCCAGAGCAGGCGGCGGAGCGGATGAAGGAGGTGAGGAATGAGAGCATCCCTGACCGCTGTCTTCCTCCTCCTCCTCCACCTCCTCCTCCTTCTCCTCCTTCTCCTCCTTCTCCTCTTTCTCCTGCTTCTCAAGTAACCTGTCCTTAACACTCTCTTCACACGTCCCCTCCCCTGGTGTGTCTTCGCTGTTGTCGGTGTCACTGCGGGAACGCTTGACGCCTCTCGCATTTGTCTGCTGCTTTACGTCCAAGCAAAAGAACTGATTGAGCTCCCACAATGCTTTGCAAGCGTCCCTCAGGTCAGAGTCACAGCACGGTTTCTCTTTCTCATCTTTCTGACCTTCTTCTCCCTCACAGTGCCAGGGGATGGTGAACAGACGCGTGTCCAGATAACGGTACGTGTAGCCCGGCTGACCCACAAGAGCACGCAAAACAGCCGTGAAGACATCCCGGTCTCGGACTCGGACAAGATCTCGGAGGAGACATCCACGCCGCTGTAGAGTTATCAGAGCAGACTGCACCTTCTCATGGAGACCATCTGGCAGCGTACCAGACTGCCGTAAAGCCAGTCCTGCATAACTGGAGTCCCACTGTTAGATTACAGACACAAGCAAACATAATGTAATTATTAAAAACAAAAAAAGTATGTGAGCAATCTGTCCTAATATCACTGTCAAGATATTTACGGGAGTCTCCATACTTTGACCAAGACTTTTCAATGACTTCTTTCCATTTGTTCGTGACAATTGGATAAGATTTTTTTTTTTTAAAAATTGTTAAAAAATCAGACTGATTTGCTAATTAATTATTTTGACTGATTTGTGAACCAATTCACTGAAAAACAATTCACTGTTGATTATTTTACAGCAGAAAAAAACAGAAATTCCAAAACTTTTAAATTTGAAGTGTGTAATTTCTGCACTACTAGCCGCATTTCACAAATTACATTCATTACAGAATTGCAGTCTGTTTGAACTGCCCAATTGGGCCGTAGACTAGCATAACATTGGGTCAACCAAACAGTAGCTGCATTTACATTACCCTACAAATTGCGCAAATTGAAACTGTGAATTGAAAATATGCCTAATGGAAACACGTCAATTTCGCAAAAACTCCCATATATCACAAAAAAAAAGTTGTTATGCTCACATGAGATGGTTTTTCAAGCAATTAGAAAATGGAAGTGTACAGGTTGGCCAATACTGAGCCCGCTATCGGACATAAGCACGGAAGCCATGTTGTAGTCATGTTGAGTGTTTTAACGATGTCTTTAATACCTTTCTGGACCTCAAAAGGTGAAATGATGTTGCTGCCTATTTGTAGTTCAGAAACTCTTGGATTTCATCAAAAAATATCTTAATTTGTGTTCCTAAAATAAACGAAGGTCTTACGGGTTTGGGACGATATGTTCTATATAATCATGTCAATATAATGTGTTCTTATTGCCAATAAAAGTATTATTTTTTTTTTTAAATCTTACTGACCCCAACCTTTTGAATGGTAGAGTATATATAGCAGATTTGAAATTATAAAGTATTGTGGAGATTTGCATGAATTTCTAACCAGTTCCTGAAATCCTGGGTCTGTAGGAGAAAGGTAAGGAATCCTCTGCTCCCCCAGTTCCTGCAGAAGCCTCCGCCTCTGTAGAGATGACAAAAAAAAACCACAAACACATAAATGAACTTTTTTTCACACGTTCTTTAATGTTTTCATCAGGCAGCGTATTGGAAAGTCCATAGTGGGTTTTATTAACCAATAGATTACCAGCTAATTAATGCAAAACTGGATGTAAAAACATTTATTAAGTCACGCATTCACACAACCTCACAATTAAAGAGCTCCAAAAGAGGAAAAGTTCACACACTTTAACAAGTGTCTCTTTCTAGTCAGAGCACATATCCCAGAACCCTCTGCTGCCATCCCATAATGCTCCTGTTCATGGGTATCTCAGGCTTTTATGACTCTAGCAGGCAGCAGAGGGTCTTCTCAAAGCCACATAAACTACGGCCTTCTATGCATTGCTCGTCTGTTAAAACTCAACCTGCTCTGCCCATCAAAGAGCGTTTCATTGGGCTACATTCCATTCCGACCCGTAAATCCAACAGCAACCGGTGTAAAACTCTGATACCCAAATAAATTTCACAAGTGCACCCACTCCCGTCCTTCTACGACATACACACGTCCTCTATTTCTTCATTGCAGGTGCAAGAGAGACGGCTTTCTCTCGCCCCGTTCAGGTGGGACGGTGGGGGGTGTTACATCAGTGACCCCCACTCCGGCCTCCGTGCCCGAGACCCCCGTCAAGCAGCACGTCAGAATGGTCACGCTGTTCCCTTAAGAACGTAGACACACAGCTGAGACGTTAACGGAGAAAGAGGGCCATATATATATGCCCTATATTCCCTGACATTTACGGAGACTGAGTTTCACATTTCAGCCATGTTAATAATGGCAGTGTTTTCACATGGGAAGGGCTTTTTGTGAGTGCGCCGAGCGGCTAGACTTCACCCAAATGGGTCTTGACTTTTAGAGTAAAATAAAATGTCCTGTTAATAACATTAAAGTAAAAGCATTAAAAAGGTTGTGTCCTGATTTGAGAAAGGACATGGGTGCACGTGCGAGTGTGCGGATGTGTTCATGAGTGGAAATAGGGCTGTATAATCGTTAAAGTTACAGCAAGGTTTTGCAATAACGGCACAAGGAGACTCTTGAGAAAAAGGCGCTCTGGTGGGTTTGGTGCAGCACAGTCTGGACCCGATTCTTCCAGTTATTTCTGCTAAACCAAAACAATAAAAAGAAAAAGGACAGACAGACTGTCAAATCTACAAAACAAAATAACATGCACTATTCATGGACAGTCTTGCCTTAAAGGCCTGAGAGAGACGAAGAGAAGGGAAGAATGAGGCGGAGGAAAAGGGTGAGAATGAGACAAAGTGGATGCATAAAAGGAAGAGAGAGAGAGATAAACTGACAACTTGACACACACTCATTGTTGGTGTCAAAATGTATCTCATGACAGTAGCGATGGGTATTAAAAAAGGGCCAATGGATGTGTGTGTTTGTGTATTTTTTCCACCAGTGGCAATGCTTGGCTGCTCTGATGTGCAAACACAATGCCATACACACACACACACACAGCTGGTCTGGACAGCACAGTTTCTGGGCTAGTCTCGAGGAGCAGTGGCCTGTCACGCAGATGTCAAATACATCAAGCTGCTCACAAATTCCAAAGAAAAAAAGAGACAGACCCATTCTACTCCACAGATGAGCCTAAGCGAGTGCTCTTTTCTCTCTCTCACACACACAACATACACACATGTAAACAAATAAAGGGGGAAAAAAGTGCACACACACACACACACACACACACAAACAATCGTTCAAACCAAACTAACAGCTCTCCTCTTAAATCAGAGATGCTAGTTAGTCAAAGATAAACCCAACAACATAAATTTTGCATTTTAGTTTTTAGTTCTAAGTAGGAAAAAAAGTAATATTTAGCTAATGAATTGCAAGTGTCCCTTTGTACACAATGTGTGTTCTTGTGTAACTGTGGCTGAATAAACCTCAAGGAGAAACAGCTACCTTTAAATGTATGTGCCAATATGCGAAATATAATTGCACTTTTTTATATACATAAATACAGTATTATACAAAAAAAAATTTTGAAAGAAATATAAAACCCTACAGTTTTTATGGGTTGTACTAACTTTTTCACAGCACTGAAAATAATCATGTTTGCAATTTTTTTTTTTTTTGCAAAAAAAAACATTCAATGATGTAAATTCATGAAGAAAAAAAAAAAAATATATATATATATATATATGTTGCTAAAAAAAGAATAATTATGTTGCTGCCAATTTAAATATTGGCTGAGAAAGTACAAATCTGTGAAAGTAACAAGTAGGACTTTTTTTTTTTATATTATATGTATAGAGAGAGAGAGAGGGAGAGAGAGAGAGAGACAGAGAGAGTAAATTCTTGTAAATAAAAATAGTAAATTGATGCAAAGTGCAAATTAATATTTTTTTGTAATAAACATGAAAATATGCTACTAAAAATTATTTCTATGGTGCGGCTACTGAAAATATTGGTGAAGCAAAATCAGAGCAACTGACGTGTGAGAGTGTTTGCCAACACATCAGAGAGTTTCACCGTGTGTATGTGTATCTGGAGGTACTGAGATTCATGTGTATAATAGAGCCCCGTGTTTGGCGAGTACACGGTTGGAGCTTGTGTGTCACCAGTTACTGAGCTCCTCTTCTCTTGCTGAATCAAACACTCCGACAGCTAACCTGTACAACATCAAACGCAAACATGGCGGTGGACACACTCATCAAACACACTTCCTCCACGTCTCCTATTTGTCAGGGAGTTGCGGAATGTGTTCTGTGGGTGACGGCGGTACAGGCGGCCAGGGGCAAGAGGAAAAGCAGGGGATGTCCTCCTTGAAGGGAAGGGAATGAGAAAACGGACACACCTGAGTAAACAGAGCCATTTACCTCATGCTGAAGGCTTGTGTGTGACTGCATCGAACCTGCCTGCGAGAACACACCACATAGGTGCCATGACACACGCCCGTGGACCCGGCTCAAACAGACTCACAGCCGTACTAAAGAGGAAATGTAGTCAGAGTGTCAGCATCTCTAAGTAACAGGAAAGAGTTTCCATCATGTTAAAAAGATGTGAAGACCGCAGAGGAGGTTTAGCTGACAGCCAGATGATCCATGTGGCAAACTCACGGTTAGCTCACCTCAAACAGGACGGTCCTATGGAAACAGGCACCATATTATTGACCATTTAGATTTGGCTGACTAGAGTGAGGCTGAATGAAAATTCTGGAAACGATTCCATTGCCCTGAAGCCAATGGGTTTTTTGAGTGGGTTTCTGGTTAAACAACTGAAATAAGGTCTGTTGTTACCACTAGCACAAGATATTTTTACACTTTATTCCACACTCGATGCCACAAGCGGGCAAAAGGGGGCATTGCCCCTCAGATCTGATTACCCCCTCAGTATCAATTTGTCCTCAGTAAAAGGTAGGTAACCATAAAGTTTACTCCATTCTTCTCCCAATTCCCCAGCCACTTACTTTTAAGTGTTTCGGGAGAAGTGGGATGAATTTACGTGATGTAAATCCGACAGATCTGATTCTCTGAATCAGATGTTAGCAAACTAACATGGCGGACTACTAAATAGGGCTACTCAGGTTGTCAGAGACATTAAACATCATCACACAGAACTGGTTATTAGTTTTTTTTTTTTTTTTTTTAAACTAGTTAATACTTTCTAAAAACATACTACCGCGTGTGTAGTCACGTGACTCTGCCCTGTCCATTCAGTGCCATGGAAGCAACACGGAGGTGAACTCAAACGCCGAGTCAACACACACAGACAGCGTGCAAGCTGCGAGCCCCGAAAGTGAGATCACTTTCACTTGCGTCTTCAATAAACTGTCAATTGTATGTGTTTTAAGGCTTGCCAGTTTGAACATTTAAGCAATTTTAGATCTCCGGATATGTAGGCTATCATTTTATTGAGCTACTGCGCTGATGCATTGTGGCACACAAACACTCATACAGACAGCTGCACATCACGTGAAGGTCGCGGGCACAGAGAGGAGTGCAGAAACTCGTTGTCAACGCTGTCCTGTGATTTATCACTAAGGTAGCTTGGAAACTCAAAAGTTATAGCATATATTTTTCTACTTTTGAAGTTACTACTACAACCCACAGTTTCACAATTAATAGAGAGACGGTATGACTAATTTGCACACACAATCACTCTCTCATTAATGCATTCAAATAAATGTACTGGTCTGGTACTGTGCTAATTTATCTGTATCTGATTTACAACGAGCAGAAATCTGTAAGAAATGTTAGGAACCATAGATAAAATAACTGCTGAAAATGAGCTGTTATGTCGGAGCACTCCATCTTTTTTTTTTTTTTTTTTTTTTTGTCAAGGGAACCAGGGTAATGCTAACTTCTGGGTTTGTCTACAAAATTACACCCTGTAGTACTTAATTTCTGTTGTTAGTAATAGGTTTTTTTGTTTTTTTGTTTTTTCTAACCCTAAGTATGAGCAATAGGTATACCACCACTAATTCCTACTTTAAGAATAACTTCTGACAATTTTGGCTAATAAATAACTAAAATAAAGTATAATTACATATTTATTTTAAGTTAATAATAAATAAATTAGAATAACTTTTTTTAAAGAACAAAGTTACTAAAATTGTCTCTAAAAAGAGTTTGTTTTGTATTGTTGAAATAATAAACAGAAAAAAAGTGGTGGAAAAAGTCAGCACGCCACGGCTCCAAAAAAAAAAAAAAAAAAAAAAAACCTCACACACAGAATTTAAAACTACTAATGTGCCAACTAAGACATGGATCATCTATTAGCTTTAAACACAGTACAATATTACACCTGCTTAAAACACACACCCAAGTAACTCACACACTCTCACACATCAAAAGCTTTAATGTCACACGACACTTCGCATGTCTTTTCCAGTTACTCTCATTCACTCTCTCTGGTAAGGTCTTTAGCAGGTGTAAGCCTGCGACTGAAGCCCAGGTTCTCAAATCAATCACTTGAAAGTATTTAAAAATGCACACAGGAGAGTTGCTCCACTGCCTGCCTGACGCACAACACACAGCCCTGAGCTTAAGTGCTTTTCAGGGTGTGTGTCGACATCTATTTCACACCCATCCTCATCCAAAAGCAGAAAAAGATGTTTCTGTGGCCGATCACATCACAAGCTGCCAGGACAGGAGAAAGAGGAGTGAAGAGAGGTGAAAGGTCAGACGGACTGATGGAGCTACACTCACACAAGCAGAAAAACACACTGGCACTGGGTTAGTCTATGGCACACTAGTCACCGTGTTAGTTAGCAAACATCAATATTAGGATTATGCTGATGGAAAGGACAGTTTAGCATTAAACTGCAGCTTAGACTACACATGTTTCTGTTTCACAAAGTTTGTGCTGATCCAAGTGAAACTTTCATAAGCACTCACTACTGTTTAGGGTCAGAAGGTTTTTTTTTTTTTTTTTTTTAAGAAAATGGTACTTTTATTCACTTTCATTCATCAAGGATGCATTAAATTGATCAAAAGTCAATAAAAAAAAATGTATGAGGTTCCACAAAAATGTTAAGCTGCACAACAGTTTTCAACATTGATAATAGTGAGAAATTGTTTCTTCACCATCAAATCAATATTTTTTTTACAATAAAATGATTTCTGAAGGATCATGTGACACTGAAGACTGGAATAATGATGCTGAAAATTCTTATTTGCCATCACAGAAATATATTACATTTTAAAATATGTTACAATAAAAAAAAAAAGTTATATTAAATTGTAATATTTGACAATAGTAATGTTTTTACTGTATTTTTAATCCAAAATAGTGTACACCATACAAAGAGGTGAAAATTAGCAAAATGGATGGAGGATGTTTACTTACTAACAAACAAAAAGTGTCATAAAATAACATTTTAATAACGTTTTTTTAGACATGGATTTTGCAATATAACAATACCAGTGAATTCTCACATTTCATGATACCAAAAACAAATCTGCTACTGAATAACTACTTGAACCATTTATTTTTAATTAATTTGTATAAATATTTACACTGTAAAAAATGATCATGATTTTAACAGTAAAATACTGTAAAAATGGTACGATGAAAAACAGTTAATTGGTATACAGAAAGTTTCCGTGCTATATATGGCTAATAATTGTAATACATCTAACCGTACATTTAATATAATTTTACAGTAAAATACTGTTAAATTTACAGTTTTCGGAAGGGAAAAATAATGACATTGTATAATTTACAGTGAAAAACCATAAATTGACATTCCCACTATTCCCTGCGTTACACTTCACATTTGATGTATTTTCGCTGAAATAACTTCGTTTTCTTAGTTTTTTTTTTTCTAATCAGTTATGTTTATTAGGGTTTTATGTTACATCTAATGTTGTTAAATTAATGTTTATTGCATTTTTTAAATTTCATGTGTGTTACCATGATGGTGTTTAGTGCTTGTGTGAATGATACTGTGGGCACCTTCTATTAGTATTGTCCTTCTCAGCTTTTGGAAAAGCTGCTTGTGATGAGCTTTGATGAGGTTTTTTACTGTAAATTTAAGCTAAATCTGTAAAACCTAAAATGTTCCTACTGTATTTTGTACGGTAAATATCTGGCAACCACAGCTGCCAGGTTTTATCCCATAAACTGAACGTTGAACAGATTTTTTTTTAATCAGTTGTAGATTCAGAATATTTTTCAAATACTGCTTCAAAAAAATAACATGGTAATACATGATTTTTTTTTTTTTTTTTTTTTATGGATTCTTTTAGTATCATGTGAATACCATGCGAATAAGTCAATTATTCAACACTATGCGAAGACTACTGCAGTATGGTTCTTTGTGTCAACTGAAAGAGTATGATTAAGATATTTCATATCGGTTTACTCAGACTGTCCTTCATCCTGGGGAGCAGTCAAGCACTTCAGTTACCCATCAACCCTCGTTTCTGTGTCTCAATCTCTCCCTTTCCTTCTTCTCTTCTGTTCACCTATTCAAGCCTCCAGTTTGTCTCATTCACTTTCTTTTCCTTATCCTCCTCTTCTTCTCTTTCACTCTCCCCCTTGCATTCCTCCTACAAAATCAATATCCCACTGTAAAGTGCAGTGAGCCCCAGGGAGGAGGCTGCTGTTGTGGAGGGCAGTGGAAGTGGTGCGTCCTCCAAGGCTTTCCAACGGACATGGAGTCAAGGACAGTGCCCGGCCTAGACCTGCCGCCTCTTTCTCACTCTCTCTCTCTCTCTCTCTCTCCTCTGCAGGAAGGATCAATAAGCGAGTGAGGCGTTAAATTTCAGCTAGCGGGAGCGTCACGCTCGTTTGGCCCAGCTGAGTGATGGAGCATGCTTGCCCCGCTCGGAGCGTTTCAAGCTGAAAAGAACAGGAGCTGGGATCTTCCTACAATAAACAACTCAATAACATTTAGGCACACTGGTGTATGATGTTTTAAAAGCGTTCCTGTCAACCTGAGCTAAAGAATGTGTTTCTGTGTGAGGGACTGTGCTGTAGACTCACATCTGAAAATCCCAGCGTGACACACTGATTACGCTGTTCTTGGTAGTTCAAACAATAAATCAGATCATTTTACCACTGCTGTCAGCTGTTCCCTGGCACTGTGAATCAAGACATGGGTATCACTTTGGTATTATATGGCACAAACAGAGCTGAGTGTGTATGTGTTCAGACTGTTTCATTAGTCTGTTTCATTGTTTAATTTCAAAGTGTAATTTATTTCTATCCTGTGATGGCAAAGCTGAATTTTCAGCATCATTACGCCAGTCTTCAGTGTCACATGTTCCTTCAGAAATCATTCTAATACGGCGATTTGCTGCTCAAGAAACATTTCTTATTATTATAGCAATGTTGAAAACAGTTGTGCTGCTGAATATTTTTGTGGAAACCATGAATAGAAAGGATTCTTTAATGAATATAAAGTAGTAGAAATGAGTAGAAATAGAGATCTTTCTAACATTACAAATGGTTCCCTGTATAATCTACAGCATTAGCTGAGAGAGAATTAATTTAATGTGTAAGCAAAATGTCATTTAAATATACCAAAATTGAGAGCTTTTGAATCTAAACTGAATCGAATCAAGACATGTGTATATCCTAAATGTGCAAGTTCATATTCCCTAGCCTATAGCCCAGGCCGCTCTCTGATCCTTCCCACCACTGGACTCATGATGTCCTCTCGCGTTTTGATGATTTCTAAACGGATTCTGGGAGGACGACTTGTCTGAACAGCATTAGCCAAATCCAAGAGACATGGCAGGAGGAATTTGCCTTTTTTAACTCGTCAGGAAGAAATCTTGTTGCTTTATTTACTTCTCCTTCAGTCAGGGTGAACAAAGAGAATATTCTACCCGGGACTGAATAACTTAATCCTCTTTCCTCCCTCCAGTAGGAACTCGGGCAGTGACAGACAGATTAACACAGATGATGTTTGCAAACCCACCCATTTGAAAATGTAATTGCTGGTGGCATATTGAACAGTCTGCTTAAGCACTTAAGTTCATATGAGACCAGTGAAACAGAAGTGACACTAACACGATCCTGTGTGTGTGTGTGGGAGAGAGCATGTGGGGTGTGTTTTGGGGCGGCTCGCTCACCAGCGATCTGGAACACTGTTACTGTCATGTGCCCAGTGTACTGTGCCACTAAGAATTAGAGCCAATCAGAAGGGTTAACAGGGCGGAGCGGGGCGGGTCATGCTCCTGGGCTCTTTACAGCATCACAGAGGCAAGAGAAGCCATCATAGAGCAGCCTTACCCTATAAAACACTACACTTTAACATCTGCTGAGAGAGGGGGAGGTAAAAACAGATACATTCATGATGTCCAGCTGCCACCTAGTGACAAATCTCTGGGCCTATATAGTGAGAGTATCACAGCAGGAAAGGGTGCAGAAGCCCATTTCTCCATTAACACTGCCTCTTATAGTACACAGATACGATTATGCTAGTTTTATTTTTTAACTATTTTATGTTTCAGGTGATCTAATCTCATGGTCATCCAATAGATTGCCATTTATATTTGGTATTTACATTTAAAATGCGTTCATACAACATTTCGAGCATACAAAATTTAATTGGACATTGCAACAAACAGGATGTGATGTCATACTCTAGGACTTATGTTTTTAGACATAATAATACCTTCAAAATCTGGAAATCTACCTTTTTCCACAACACACCCATCAACATTGAAGTCGGCATTAAAATAAAAATTTGATCTATTTTCTAAATCTATGTTGTTGATCTTATTGCGAACGATTGATCCATTCATTCATTCATTTATCCTTGTAATTTTTAAAATCAAAATGTCATAACTCAAACTTCCAGTGAAATGACAGACTTCTCCAATCATTTAGTCCACTTAAACCCCAGCCCTTTCTTCGTCTGCAAGCTCGCATTCAGATCTACCTCCATCCACTCAACAACTGATGGAAAGTACCAAGTGCCGTCCTACTTTTTTTTCTATAATCCATTCAATCACAATATGGAAGAAACAATCTGATGCTACCAACCTTACATCTGGAGGTTAAGTAATAAATCATAAATGAGAAATAACAATACAGGTACACTCAAAATGTGGAAATATACTCTTCCCCACATTACAGCCAATATCAGTATTTTAAGTTTGAGCTCTTTGAATTCAGCCCAGCGGTAAATCTGTAACATTTAGACCCTTTGTTTGTCAAATTTGACTTCAACAACCTTGACTTCACAAACACCGCCCGCCGAATGCAAAACTTCTTCAAATCAGTAAAAACTAATGAAGTGCTAATGCATGCTAATGAAATGCTGCTAATGACTAAACTGACAAATTGTAAATAAACCTTAACATGCATGAGTCTCCTGTAGACACTTGTGATCAAGTAAGTGAGTTGGTCCTACTACATAGTTCACAAGACACTGCTACGTTCAGACTGCAGGCAAAAGTGTCCCAAATCCAATTTTTTTTGCTCATATGCGACTCAGATCTGTTTTTCATAACAGTGTGAACAGCACAAACCACATGGAATCTGAACTTTCCATTCTGATTTGGGCCACTTCCATATGTGGTCCTAAATTCGATACAGCTCTGATGTTTTGTAATGTGACCTCAGTCTGAACAGTCATATCGGACTTTTACGTCACTCTAGAGCAACATTCGTCACAATGCTGTGCTCATTGGAGTCACTTCAAAGATTTTACATACCCAAAGTTATCAAGACAGTTGCGAAAGGTAGTCAGTGGAAGGACAGTGATGTGTCAGAACTTAGAAGTATTACAGTGACAGCAAGCAAAACATGAGGGCTCCTATCATAAATGTTTAAAAACTGTGCTCTCTTTTTTCGAATCCTTGTCTTAGTTTTTATATAGCCTGTGATCTTATTGTGAACAATTCATCCATGCATATGTTTTTTGTTTTTGTTTTTTCAAAATGTCATAACTCAATTTTACAGTGAAACAAGAAAACTATGAGAGAAACCCCTCTTTATCAGTTCAGGTCAGTTCAGTACTGTGACCAGATATTGGCCACATTTTAAAAAAAAATAAATGATAATAATAATGTGAACAGACACACAAATAAATCTGTTCTGAGCAATAAATCACAATTGTGCACTAAGACTTGCAGTGTGAACGTAGCCTTTTTACACATCTATTTAGTACTGTCCTTGTGACTGGATCACTTAAATCAGATGGTAAAACTAGGGCCTTAGATTAACTTTTTAATCTGAAAACAAGGCACACTGTCTGAGGGCTACAAGTGTCTCAGCATCTCCCTTGCTTTGTGAGTCAGAGATCAGACATAAGTGCCTTATATGAGGCAGCAGAAAGATGAGGAAATGATGATGAGCGCAAAGGCGTCCCCTTTAGCCTCTCTCTCCAACTGTCTCCTGTGCTCCATGATGAAGATGGAAGTGAAGCTAAGAGTGCTGTCACCCTCCTCTGGTTAACACACACAGACTGAGGGGATAAATCACAGCTGTAGAGTTGGGATGAACCATGTGTCAGCATGGGTCAGCCACACATTACACTCTCTTCAAAAACTATTCATCTTCAGCGTGTATTCAGTGGCTAGAAATAATTACTCCTACTGACCCGCGTAACACCACATGACCAGTGGTCAAACCAGCTCAGGCAGAGGAGTCATCTGCGTGGAGAGGGGTGGGAGTGAATTATAGTCCTGTGGAGAGCAAAAGGACCTGCCACTCAAACACACACAATGTTTTGTGTGTGCGTGTTTAATGAGGACTCTCCATAGACGTGATGATTTTATACTGTACAAACCAGAAAACATTCTGCATTTTATATATATATATATATATAAGAATTTTAAAAAAGCATTTAATGTTATGCTAACAAAATTTAATATAATCTATGAGCTGTTTTTCTCATGGGGACTGAAATTTTGTTTGTACCCATAAGTTTTACTATCCTTACACACACACACACACACACACACACACACACACAATAAATAAATAAATAAAAAAACACAACCAGAAGACTATACTACTGTACAGTGAAGGCATCAGATGTTGATACCATAGTACTTTGATAATATAAAACTAAACAATTACTATTTTCATATAGCTTAGGGATGCACAGGATTATTTACATTTATCATCCTAGCCAATGCCTAATTTGACTTGTAGCATTTAAAAGATTAATCTGTGATAATATGAAAATAATTAGCATTTAGCAGTTTTTCTGCAAGAATTTTAGGGTACACTTACATGACAACAATGTACTAAAAATGGGAACATTTTATTTGCATACAGACAACAACGTTGTCAAAATGATCCCTGAAAATGGCTAAAGAACGCTGTATTATGCTGCAAGGCCAGTAGTTGGCGAGGTCACTTTGTAAAGAAACACTGCACGCCTATAGACTTAACACCTAATACGCATACACATGACATCACCGTTTTTCATAAATTCATGTTTTTGTAGTTTACACGGAGATGATAACGGTATCGTTTTCAAAAACTTGCACTTTGAAACCCATTTTCAAAAGTTTGTGTTTTCAGACCCCAAAACACTGTTGTAGTGTAAATGAACAGCCAAAACATATAAAAAGTGTTCAGTTTTTAGTTAAAGACAAAGTCGTGTTAATGGCTCCTTAATATCCATGCAAGCTTTTTATCCATTTTTGTTTTTAACCATTAGTTTTATTTCCAAAGCTTCAGAACATAACGGCACTTGCATCTATCTGCCGCAAGTGTAATGCAAATGCTCTAAAGAATGTGGAGTCGAGCAGAAATGAGATATACATGTTCTGCTTGCAGTGTGTCAGTCACGCTTATCAGGAAAGTCAGTAAAACACACACAAACACACATTTTTATCAAATCATACGTCATTAATAGTGGTTCATTTCCGTGATTTAGAATGATTGGGTTCATATCAGCAGCGAACCATACCGGAGTTCACATGAACCGTACCCCAGACCACCCTTTTAAGCGAACTCTGGTACGGTTCACAGGTGCGCACCCGAGTTCGGAAGACAGCGTTCACATCATCCAAACGAACCTAACTCTTACGTCAAACGTCCCGGTACGCACTAAAAGTGTGAAAGCACCCTTAATCGAACCAAACATGCCAAGTGTGAACATACCCTTAGGGATCACAAGGGATGACATACCTTCTTCTGTGGAACATGGAAAATAAGGGGATATTTGAAACATTTTTTTTTTTTTCCCATCCAATGGAAGTCAACGGTCACCAAAACTGATTCGGAAGTCATAGTTGGGTAAACCTCAATAGTGGTGAAAAGGAGATGATAGCAAGTGTGATTTTTGTGTTCACATTTTCTCAGATTGCATTTTTTGGGTTGGGGGTGACAGCATTTCAGAAGAAGAGGACAAAATAGAAAGATGAGAGGTTTACAGTCACTCCTTCAGCCCTTGTATAATAAACAACCTCATATTGATTAGTTTTTTTGTTTTGTTTTGTTTTTGTAAATTAGTGCTTACGGTAATATAACACAAAGTTTAGTTTTATAAATGTTCTTTAAATAAAAAATTAACAAACGTTTTTAATATTTACAAATGTTATTAATAACTGTAACATCATCATAGTCTGTGGAAAGTGTCCATTGAAGAGATGTCAGGACAGTGACACAAAAGCAGGTATAGCATGACATAGGTAGTTTCTGCTTACTCTTGAGCTGACAGGCCAGGTGCACGTTTAATTAGGACAGGGGAAACTTCCCCCAACACACACACAGCAGGCTAATCAGGTGTCATTGCACAGTTTGATCAACAGAAAGAAAAAAAATCCTGACAGAGAGGGAAAAAACAAAGCAAATGATAACATGTGAGAAACAATCCAATTAGCTCATTAGCAGCTCTTTCAACACACTCACTATATGTGCAAAAGACCCTTAGTGCACTGACACGGCGATGTTAAAGTCTTCTTCCTGCTCACAAACCACAATTACAAATAACTGCAATTAAATTTGGAAGTTTTACTAACACTGAACAACACAACAAATCAGCAAAATGCTAATTTACCTTTTCTAATTTACTCTCTCTAGTAAATGCCATGTGACTGATCACATAAGATTAAACCTCCTTGCAGCAGAATGCAAAACATTAAATTTATGCTTTTAAACGCCCACCAAAATAAAACTAAAATTAAGCAAAATGTAAAATATAAAAAATTAAAGCACCAATATGTTTGTGATTTACACTACCATTCAAAAGTTTGGGGTCTGTAAGATTTTTTTAAAAATGTTTTTGAAAGAAGAATCTTATGCTCACCAATGCTTCATTTATTAGATTAAAAATACAGTAACGATGGTAATATAATGAAATGTTACTACAATTTAAGATATCCATGTTCCATTTTAATATTTTTTAAAATGTAATTTATTCCTGTGTTCAAAGCTGAATTTTCAGCATCATTTCTCTAGTTTTCAGTGTCACATGATCCTTCAGAAATCATTCTGATTTGGCGCTCAAGAAACATTCCTTATTATCAATGATGAAAAAGGTTGCACTACTTTTTTATTTTAATATTTTAATATTTTTGTGGAAACCATGATACATTTCTTTTTCAGGATTCAGTTCAGCATTTAAAGAACATAATTTATTTGAAAGAGTCTTTGTAACATCTTTGCTGACACTTTTGAACAAATTGAATGTGTCCTTGCTGAGTAACGGTATTCTTTTTAAAAAAAAAAATAAAAATAAATAAAATAAATCTTACTGACCCAAAATGTTTGAATGGTTGAAATTAAATTTAAGTAAATGATGTGTATAAAAAAAAAAAAAAAAAAAGTAATATTACAAAACAAAATAAAATATCAGTAGCACAAAATAAACAAAAGCATGTAAAATTAAATTTAAAAAGTACAAAAGTGTTTAAAACAAATTTAAACAAAACGGGACAAATTAAAAAAAAATATTAAACAACTATAATTAAGAAAGAATAAAAATTAGACTATATGTGCCAGAAATGAGTTCAGTGATGGAAACACAGACAGCAGAATGTCAAAGACCCACATCTAAACATACACACAGGCTCAAATCATAGCGTTTACCTCTCATTTACTGTCTTCCTGAATACATTAGCTAACTGAAACACACACTGGAGTGACAGCAGTGACACTTCCTCCCCGTCGCCATGGCAACCCAGATTATCATGAATGAGCGGGAGGGAAGAAAGGATGATACATAAATTAATTAAAGTTAAAAAAAACACACACAAGTAGAGAATTAAAGTTGGTACATCTGTCAGCGACTCAGCTCTGCTCGCTAATACTTGTGTTGGAACATTTATACCCTTGAAGTAAATGATCCGCTGTGTAATTGGCAGCGGAGGAGAGGAGAGAGGGATGATGGTGGATCCTGGAAGAGCTGATAAGGAAGCTCTTTCTTCAGAACCAGGAAAAGAGAAGAAATACGTTTAAAAAACCTTGCCGTTTAATCCCCATTGTCATCATGGAGCAGGGGACGCCATTACAAACATAGATATCCCAACCGAAGCTGTCTGAGTGTGAGGAACAGAAGACAGTGTGTAGCAGATGTGTGTGTGTGAGAGAGAGAGAGAGAGAGAGGAACCAGGTTCCTGGATTAGTCCAATCCATACGTGCCATCCGTCAATGGCGAAGAGGCCTGTCAGAGTGTCAACTGCACAAAAACACACACACACTACGAATGGAGAAAATGTCAGACAAACTATGTGTGACAATGCGATTAAGCAAGAATGTGTTCAGACACGTATATACAGCTCAAAAACAGACATACACAGTGGGAAAGTATCAGAGAAGGATTATGTTCATAATCACTGTGTGTGTCATACTGATCTGGCTGTTTATAAGCAAAGATTACTGTATACGTCAGCTTAAAGTGTGCGACAATGGCCTGCAGAGTGTGTGTGTGTGTGTGTGTGTGTGTACACTTGTTTTGTTATTCTTTCAGGCCAAATGTAGTCAAACCTCTTCAGACAACTTGCAAGGCTCTAATGTTTTTGGAAGTAAGGAGTAAAATAATGTTACATTTTACATTTACACTAGGGCTGTCTCCTAATAGTCGAAAAATCGTTAGTCGACTAGAAGAGGCTTGGTCGACCAAAAATGTTATTAGTCGGTTAGTCACAGAAAAAAAAAAAAAAACCTTGTGGTGAAGTTACACAGTCCATGAGGGACAGATCGTTAACAGTGGGTCTTTGTGATTATTACAGTATGTCAGGCAGGAAATCCAAACGTTCGCCTATTATCCATCGACCTCAAATTTGGCTTATCATTTGAAACATGTAAGTAGTAGCAACTTTACATGGCTGCTCGCTCTAACGTTAACCTAGATAAACATGTACTATTAGCCTATTAGGAGCATATCCATGTGTTTGTGCAGAGTATGGAAGTTAGTGTGCTTACAGCACGTCATGAGGCGCTGGCAACAGTGGAAACTCCTTAAAATATTCTGTCATTTTTGGTCAAACAGATAAGAGTAATACATCATTCGAAACTTCTACTTTTATTTGTGTAAACTCACATTAACATGAAAATGTTGTGCCTTTGTAAAATAAAGAAAACAAACAGGATGTGCTTTCTGCCGTCTCTGTCTCTGTGAACTTGACCGCATCAAAAATTAAAACAAAACTCAGCGTATACTTGCCGCACAGACATGAGAAATATATCTATAGAAAGCTTGAAATGTCAAGCTACTGTCAACCAATTCAAGTGGAAAACAAATATTCTCAGATCAGCTAAGTAATAAGTATGAAACGTGCATATAGATGATGAGTCAGCATCGCCGACTTATCTCTGCAGCCGAAAAAACAGAAAACATTATTAATAAGTGATTAAAATATTTAGACAGTCTCCTTGCTGTTTTTTCATGACACATTCAAAATCATTACTTTTCCCGGTGCGCTGTGGCAAGCCTTATGCATGCGCTTGAGCGCTGATTAGCCTATGTGTTATATAGTTCACCCAAACATGAAAATGTTGTCATCATTTACTCACCCTCAAGTTGTTTCAAACCTGTGTAAATTTCTTTGTTCTGCTGAACACAAAGGAAGATAGTTGGAAGAATGTTTGTAACCAAGCAGATCTCACCCCCCCATTGACTACCATAATATTTTTTTCCTACTATATCCTACATTTTTGGGTGAACTATCCCTTTAAATGAATGACTAATAGTCAGCTAGAAAAAACTTTAGTTAAGGGCAGCCATAATTTACACCATAACATAACACCTGGGTTACATTTTTTGAATAAGTAATTTGCATTTATTTCAAAGTTTTGGATATATTTACAAAAAGGAAAAAAAAAAAAAAAATCCAACAGGCACATATTTTATTTTGGATCCAAAAGTAATTTTTATATCAACAATGATAAATCTTAAAAAACAAATTAATTTATAAAGTTAATTCAAAAAGACCTAAAGTAAAATATTCTGACAGTGGGACTGAGTTGGGGCTCCTTTGCAGATACTGGTTTCTTTTCATCAGGCTCTAAAGTACACATAAAATTTCCAAAAGAAAAAAAAGCCAATGACTTGAAGTGTTAATGCATTTACAATATGGATTATATTTTTAAATATGTTTAAAACTTACTTTAAAACTTTTGCTTTTGGAGTTTACTAAATGCAGCAGCAAAAAAAAAGGGAAAAAAGGCAGTGCATAAACATCCCTCAAACAAAGCATGATGGGACAGACATCTTCAGCCAGTCTCGCTAGAAGAACAGGACACTGACATCTGCTCATCACCATAACAACTGAACTTGAACCACCAACCTTGGCTGATCTCATCTAAATAAACAAAAAGAGAGACGAGAGGTCTGGCCCTATCACAAACACACAGAAAGAGAGAGAGAGGAGGAGGAGGAAGAAGAGCATATGATAGACAGCAAAACAGAGCAGCTTTCTTTATGCAGCCCTGATCATGTGCTTGACAGTAGTTCAGGGTGAACTTACAGCTGGATGACCAGGGGCACAGAGACTGAGAGAGCGAGAAGGACAGCCAGAAACAGAGAGAGAGGGAGTTTTGACAGTAAAATTACCACAAGCATACCAATGAGCATTCAATAGGCCAACGCTCACAACCAAAACTGTGTGTGTGGGTTGGTAAAGGCAGAAGAGACAGTAATGAGAGGCCAGTGTCATGCACCAGTGACCATTCAAGCACTCACACTCGCTCTCACTTTCACTCCTCCTGCACCTCACCTTGAAACAACTAGACATTTGACAAGGTGTCATTTAACCTGTTAGTATGGTCATGCCACTCTTGAAAAATGCCAACAAAAGTTGTGACGAAGTGAAGAAAACAATGGCCATGTATATACTGCAGCTATGGATGTCACTCCTTTTCCTAAATGCTTATTGCTATTCAGTTCACAAAGAGTTCGGTCAATTACGGGAATGACAAACACATTGTAACTGAACTTAGTGCTGAAAAAAATCAGAAAGTGACATGTAATTGATAAAATCTTCAAAACATTTTACTTTGGTAAAAACAGCTTCCTCTATATAGGACAAACAAACAATTTGAAAAATTTATTGACGAATGGAAAAACAGTTTCAAACCGGTTAAACAACTGACATTAGTTTACAACTGTGAGCAGTCAAAATGTTGCAATGGTTATAACTGTCAATCATCCCCATTTTGGGAACCCCTGTATTTCCATATTTGCACGCACACACACACACATTTTAATATATTTTCTGCAGTAACATTATATTTTGCTTATCATTAGATGATGACTTAATTTTCAATCCAAAAATGTGAAAGATTTATTTTCCAAACGGTCTAAACACAAACCCCGTCCTGCAGCCGATTTCATTGGTCAACTCAATTATGCAGTCACCTGTCAAGAAAAGTTCAGATTTCAGAAAAATCAAGATTATCAGTATTTGCTACCAATGATTTGATACCAATGCAAACCAAACCATTTTGGTGACCACTGACTTATATTATTTAGACAGTCATTTCCCAAAATATCTTTATGATCCACAGAAGAAAGACATTCACAAAAATACAGAATTTTCATTTTTGGTTGAACATAGATATGCTTTAATTTCATCCTAAACAAATAATACGATCACAGGGGTTAAAAAAAAAAAAAAAAAACAATTTGGAACAATATTTTTAAAGCTGCAGTCCGGAACTTTTTTTTGGTTCAAAATGATCCAAAATCAATTTTTGAGCAAGTACATAACCAGCCAGTGTTCAAAACTATCTCCTTATCTTAGCCCGATACACAACGGTAAGCTTGAAATAATGTTTTATAATAAGAGCGACCTGGTGGATTTCTGCGGGAAATTCGAGCATGCAGCAGTTTGTCTTTGCGTCATTACGTCACGTCTGTAAACAGAAAAGAAGGAGTTCCAGCTAGTAGCTATATCTGAGCTTGTAGCATTAATAGCCTTTTCTCACAGCAGCTGAAATAGCTAAACTTATCATTTTGATGGCGGATTGTAATCCAGAAAGGTCCAAATGACAATCATCAGTGACAACTGGAGATTCATCCGTAACGTTAATCAAAAGCAAAAGACTTCGGACTGTGGAGTAATTAAAGTCTACAGGTAATACACTAATACGCTAATACACACTAAATACACAGTCACGCAATGCTGATGTTGTTAACATTAACAATTTGAGAACAAAGTATAACGGTAATAATAATTTGCACGGTTTGGTGTGATCCGAGCTAAGCGATCGTTAGATTTAATCATCACTGGCAGCAAGATTTATTGTAGGCCTAATGCTTTTTTCC